>CM077180.1:40598280-40823280 GCA_039654105.1 Coreius guichenoti
CTTGTTGTTACAGATACTTCAGTGAGTCATGCACACAACTAAGATCACATAAGGTGAGGCGTCAGAGCGTCATCATAGTAGAATCTGCTAGTGATTAAATGCACAACACTTGAGAGGCATGTCTGTATAACATACTAAACACTGTGGATAATGGGTTGTAGTATAACGAAATACATTGAAAGTTAGATTACAGAACTCGCGTCACGTTCGCCTGAGGTGGTAACCATAGCAACATTAACCGCTCGAGCGCTTTCCATTAGAAAATATATCGGACATTTCGTCACAAAACATAAGTACCGTCATTACTTATCGCTTTATTCTTACACGGTTGTAAATTGAAACATGTAAGGTAGTTTGTAAGACTATTTAGCTAGGATTTAAGCGTCTTGCAGTAAAAAACAACAACAACAACATCATACGGTGTATTGTGATATACCTATGTATAGCTATGTAAGCAGGTCCGGTTCTACGGGGGTGCTAAGCACCCTCAAACGCAAGCAAAAGCACCCTTAGTTGATACTGTAATAATATATTGGTGAAACAGATTGGGTAGATTTGCTAATTTGTGTTCTCGCTCTGGAGAGCGTCAAATGCATCCATTTACAACGTGTTTTTGCAGCGGTGCGTAATGTAACCAATCACATTTATTGTTGTTGATCTCTTGATCGCGATCAGAATCTCACCGCTCAAAACGCCACAGTTAATGCAGGCTCGCGAAACAACAGGCTAACAAACAAAGTGAAGACACGATATAAGTGAGATTTATTGTTGACAACTTAATTTCTTATAACAGAACTTTGTGAGATCGCGATGAACTGACAAAGCAACAGCATGTTAGTGATTGTAGCGGTGTTGGCTCGCGTTCGAGGCTACAGTCTACACAATCCATTGAATAAAACTTGATTTTCATGCTGCTAAGAGGACCGACGGCCAACTGCATGCTGCAAAGTTTAGTGACATCTAAATATAAATGCTGGATTCACTCTGCACGAGACAGAAATATCCTCCTGAGACCCAGAATAAAGGTTTTGCCTCTGGAGAGGACATTATATTTTAGCGAATCTCTCTGACAACACACACAGTTTTAAGTCTGGATATTCTTATGAAATATGAGACCAAAATATTCCCATTTATTACTCTCATTATTACAAGTCTTTTTACATTACATCTTGTCCCAAAAACACATTAATATGCATATTAGATATAGTGTATAGATGCATTGCATAGAATGGGAATGGCATTTATGGCCACGTTAAGTAAAATGGCATATCAAATTATTCTGTTAGGCCTATATCTTTCATAACATAGTTGAGAATCATTTTTATGCAAAGTTTGGATAAAAAAAAGATTGAAGCATAAAAATTGATTGGTAAATGAAAAAAAAAACTTTTTTTGCCTATTCATGTCTTTTAATTTTCTCAATAAATGGGTTCTGGTGTCCTCTACAGAGCAGAGGATATAGCATATAACAGGATTTTTGTTCCCCCCAAAATATCCATTTGTTTTTTTATGCTCCAAACAATGTAATGTCCTAAAAAAATAACTTTTTTTCTGGTTCTCAGGAAGATTGTTAAAATGTTAAAATACTAAAATACAAGTAACGCATTAAAGCAATGTAAACGCAGACTAATAGATATCATAAATAGACAAACATTTGTAGCAAAATATTTTTGAAATTCCAATTATTGGTATAATTGGAACTTGTAAATAATCGTACATTTCTCACGGTACACTGCTATGGTGGAGCCGTTGCTTAGCCTATCTACACTTTACTAGAGCACCCTCAGTGATTTGATTCTGTAACCGGGCCTGTATGTAAATCTAATGAAAAGAGAAATTATGACAATAACTGTTTATTTATTGTTGTTGTGTTTGTTTTAAGCACAATGTTGCTATGGTTATCGAACGTGATAGTTCGCCGCTACCCACCGCCATGCAAAAAACACAAACCATGACCTCTGACTACTTGTAATCTACCAAGTAGTTATGCTACTATTTCATGTTACGCAGCACGTTTGAGCGTCAGCGAGAACCAATGAGGTTCATTCTCGTGTTACGCAGCACGTTTGAGCTTCTCAAGAACCAATGAGGTTCATTCTCGTGTTACTCAGCACATTTGAGCGTCAGCAAGAACCAATGAGGTTCATTCTCGTGTTACGCAGCACGTTTGAGCTTCTCAAGAACCAATGAGGTTCATTCTCGTGTTACGCAGCACGATTGAGCTTCTCAAGAACCAATGAGGTTCATTCTCTTGTTACGCAGCATGTTTGAGCTTCTCAAGAACCAATGAGGTTCATTCTCGTGTTACGCAGCACGTTTGAGCTTCTCAAGAACCAATGAGGTTCATTCTCGTGTTACTCAGCACATTTGAGCGTCAGCAAGAACCAATGAGGTTCATTCTCGTGTTACGCAGCACGTTTGAGCTTCTCAAGAACCAATGAGGTTCATTCTCGTGTTACGCAGCACGATTGAGCTTCTCAAGAACCAATGAGGTTCATTCTCTTGTTACGCAGCATGTTTGAGCTTCTCAAGAACCAATGAGGTTCATTCTCGTGTTACGCAGCACGTTTGAGCGTCAGCGAGAACCAATGAGGTTCATTCTCGTGTTACGCAGCACGTTTGAACTTCTCAAGAACCAATGAGGTTCATTCTCGTGTTACGCAGCACGATTGAGCTTCTCAAGAACCAATGAGGTTCATTCTCTTGTTACGCAGCATGTTTGAGCTTCTCAAGAACCAATGAGGTTCATTCTCGTGTTACGCAGAACGTTTGAGCGTCAGCGAGAACCAATGAGGTTCATTCTCGTGTTACGCAGCACGTTTGAGCTTCTCAAGAACCAATGAGGTTCATTCTCGTGTTACGCAGCACGATTGAGCTTCTCAAGAACCAATGAGGTTCATTCTCTTGTTACGCAGCATGTTTGAGCTTCTCAAGAACCAATGAGGTTCATTCTCGTGTTACGCAGCACGTTTGAGCGTCAGCAAGAACCAATGAGGTTCATTCTCACGTTACGCAGCACGTTTGAGCGTCAGCAAGAACCAATGAGGTTCATTCTCGTGTTACGCAGCACGTTTGAGCTTCTCAAGAACCAATGAGGTTCATTCTCGTGTTGCGGCGCACGTTTGAGCTTCTCAAGAACCAATGAGGTTCATTCTCGTGTTACGCAGCACGTTTGAGCTTCTCAAGAGCCAATGAGGTTCATTCTCGTGTTGCGCAGCACGATTGAGCTTCTCAAGAACCAATGAGGTTCATTCTCTTGTTACGCAGCACGTTTGAGCTTCTCAAGAACCAATGAGGTTCATTCTCGTGTTACGCAGCACGTTTGAGCTTCAGCAAGAACCAATGAGGTTCATTCTCGTGTTACGCAGCACGTTTGAGCGTCAGCAAGAACCAATGAGGTTCATTCTCGTGTTACGCAGCACGTTTGAGCTTCAGCAAGAACCAGTGAGGTTCATTCTCGTGTTACCCAGCACGTTTGAGGATCAGCAAGAACCAATGAGGTTCATTCTTGTGTTACGCAGCACATTTGAGCTTCAGCAAGAACCAATGAGGTTCATTCTCACGTTACCCAGCACGTTTGAGCGTCAGCAAGAACCAATGAGGTTCATTCTCGTGTTACGCAGCACGTTTGAGCATCAGCAAGAACCAATGAGGTTCATTCTCGTGTTACCCAGCACGTTTGAGCTTCAGCAAGAACCAATGAGGTTCATTCTCACGTTACCCAGCACGTTTGAGCGTCAGCAAGAACCAATGAGGTTCATTCTCGTGTTACGCAGCACGTTTGAGCATCAGCAAGAACCAATGAGGTTCATTCTCGTGTTACCCAGCACGTTTGAGCTTCAGCAAGAACCAATGAGGTTCATTCTCGTGTTACCCAGCACGTTTGAGCGTCAGCAAGAACCAATGAGGTTCATTCTCGTGTTACGCAGCACGTTTGAGCATCAGCAAGAACCAATGAGGTTCATTCTCGTGTTACCCAGCACGTTTGAGCTTCAGCAAGAACCAATGAGGTTCATTCTCGTGTTACCCAGCACGTTTGAGCTTCAGCAAGAACCAATGAGGTTCATTCTCACGTTACCCAGCACGTTTGAGCGTCAGCAAGAACCAATGAGGTTCATTCTCGTGTTACGCAGCACGTTTGAGCATCAGCAAGAACCAATGAGGTTCATTCTCGTGTTACGCACCACGTTTGAGCGTCAGCAAGAACCAATGAGGTTCATTCTCGTGTTACGCAGCACGTATGAGCGTCAGCAAGAACCAATGAGGTTCATTCTCGTGTTACCCAGCACGTTTGAGCGTCAGCAAGAACCAATGAGGTTCATTCTCGTGTTACCCAGCACGTTTGAGCGTCAGCAAGAACCAATGAGGTTCATTCTCGTGTTACGCAGCACGTATGAGCTTCAGCAAGAACCAATGAGGTTCATTCTCGTGTTGCGCAGCACGTTTGAGCGTCAGCAAGAACCAGTGAGGTTCATTCTCGTGTTACGCAGCACGTTTGAGCGTCAGCAAGAACCAATGAAGTTCATTCTCGTGTTACGCAGCACGTTTGAGCTTCAGCAAGAACCAATGAGGTTCATTCTCGTGTTACGCAGCACGTTTGAGCGTCAGCAAGAACCAATGAAGTTCATTCTCGTGTTACGCAGCACGTTTGAGCTTCAGCAAGAACCAATGAAGTTCATTCTCGTGTTACGCAGCACGTTTGAGCGTCAGCAAGAACCAATGAAGTTCATTCAAAATTTTCAATATTAAATTTTCCTAAAAATTCAAATTGCAGTCAGTCACAGTCCAGTGCTGATATCATTGTACCAAACCACCCTGTAAACAACAAATAAGTATTATAAGATAAGTCAGATAAGTCTGGAAACACAGTAAAGAGCAGTGCATATCACCTCTTAGGAATAAGATATTTGTCCTTTGAGACTGCATGACAAGTTTACTTACCACACCAACAAACTATTACACCCAACTGTGTCAATACCGAGTCTAAATATGTATGTTTACCCCCCACTCTAGAAAATTATGAAAATGCACGTTCTTGGTTGATCTCTATACCCTGCAGTATTAAAGGAAGTTGTTCTACTGAAATACACTAATGACAATGCCCTGCAGTCTGAAGTCTGCAACTTCCCTGTTTGCAGTTGTCGTCTTGGTGAGGCTTTAGTGAAAAAAAAATTACATTTAAGGAGTTGAATGGCACAAAAATCCAGTCAAACCTTTCAAATGATGCATTATCTAACACCAGGAAATAATTGTTGAAACAAGAAATGCTAAAGGCTCATTTCACTGAAATCAGTGTTTTTATACAAGACCCCATTAGATACCACAGAATTTGCTTGCCGCTTCCAACTCCCACAGCCCACACAAGTGCAGCTGTCAAACCAAGAGGAAATACTTTGCATTTGTTTAAGATCCCTTCACGGTCTTACATGTTTGTCAGGTGGGTAATATTACGATAGTGCCAAGGCAAGTTGCACAACACCTGAGATGTGAGCAAATATTTGCATAGAAATGGTCTCCTCACCCCAGATCAACACATCCCAGCTATGGTAATTAGTGTAGACGAGATTATATTCTTCCTGAAGGGCCATAGATTTCAGTTTATGATGAGAAGTAGACATGGTTTTGGTCATAAAAGGCATATAATCTTCACAAGTGAAATTCTGTTGCACTCGTTTGGTATTACGGAAACTTTAAATTAGTTAATCAGTTAAAATGACAATTATTAGATAACAAAATATCACACCAAGTAGTTGTTTTAAATTGCATGCTTTAAACGTTAGAGGAAAGTTCTTAGTTAATGTGAGAACAGACTTCATACATACACTACAATCACCAGAACTCAAGGTAAAAGTCATTGAGACTTCAAAAAGGATGTGGCGCTAGTGAAACGATCCTGCATTTTACCTCAGGGACAGACATTTGCGTTGATATTTTACCTAATACAATGACATTCAGACATTTCTAAGTGTGCAAATACGTTTTGGCACCTCAACTACATTACATTTAAGGTGTATCTTAAAAATAAAGGTTCCAAAAGAGGGTTTTTTGCACCATTTCAGGTTTCCCAAATAACCTTTCAGTGAACAGTTCTTAAAAGAACCATTTTTACTTAGTATGAAGAACATTTTAGTAATCTTTTGTGCGATAGAAAGCTTCCATGAATGTTAAAAGTTCCACATGGAACATTAACGCTGATAAAGAACCTTAATTTTTAAGAATGGAAAACAACTAAGAACACTAATATTCCTTTACCTCATCCTTCCCTCACGGGTCAAAATGACCCGAAGCCCTAAAATAATACTTAATTTTTTTTTTTTTGGTCCGAAAAGCTTATTTCATTTTGATATTCTAGCCTATTTTCTAATGGAATTTTTTTGTTATTTTTTATTTTATTTACCTTTAAATGACTAGATTTTAGCAATAAATAATAAATAGTAATTTAAGCACATTCGTTCAAATTAAATTCAAAATAACTCTCAATTTCATGCATAACTTTTAATTCAACTCAAAATATCTTTCATTGGGTGTCTTTGCCGACCTCTTGTGGAGAAATATTAATATAAGATGATATTTCATGACTCTTGCGGCTCTATATGGAGTGGACGAGCTGTTCCGCTGGGTCCTAAAGTCAGTTTCTCTTCAGTATGCATTCAGATACACATGTAGACATGATAAAATCATTTTTGGGTAAAGTTTTAGCATTTTTTGTTTGAATTTTGGGCATTTTTTAGGTTTTTCTATGTGTACTGAAGCATTCCTCACATTCAATTAATTCCTATGGGGGTCAAATTGCCCCTCGAGGGAAGGATTTGCAATTTTTTTTAAATTTCAACCACAAAACTCTTTGAATCCAGTCAATAATTTTTTGTGCATTCGTGGTTCAAGTGCGACAATAGTCCTAGGGTCTTGGACCACTCCGATGAACACTCAAAAATTTTAAAAATGAGTTTCGGGTCAAAATGACCCGAGGGAAGGATGAGGGTTAAGGCCAAATTTTGACTAGGCAATGCTGGCCAGGATGTTAAATGCTTCCAGACAGTCCATTTACTGCCAAATCCTTTTTGAAGGTAAAAAAAACCAAACTGCATTAACAATCACATGAACACATGAAGACAGAATCATTTGTTTCAGTGTTAATTTAATCATACAAATGTTCAATTATACATACAGGAAAAGGCTTTTCATATTTTCTCTCTTTCACTGTGCTATCATAGGACTCTATGCAAACTCTCCGCTCAGTCATACACCATGCCACGGTGCAGAAAACCCAACAGATCTAACAGAAAAAAGAAATCAGAAAAAAAGAAAGACAGTAACGCAGCAATGAATCAATCACACTTCTCACATGCATAAGCAACACCCAAAAAAAAGAAGAAAAATCCAGAGTGTAATTATAAATCAGCTGTGAAGGGATGAGGACATTCACAAAGAACAGCTCAAAGGAAGAACCAACCGGTGAAGCGATGGCTGCGTCCAACGAGCTGAGCACTACAGGCCAAACGTCAGTGTTGTTCGGTCCTCAACGGCAACATCAGTGGTGACCAGTTTCAGAACATTAACTTCTTTTATGCTTCAACTGTGAGTGCAACTTCTTGAAATATAGAAGGGACCATCCCTTAAAACACTGCATAGATCATGTGCAATGTAAAAGCCACAGCAATTCTAGAAATTTGGACGCAATGTTGGTATCCGTTAATGGCGAAATCTTCCAGGTGCATAGAATTCGGGTGAAACGGACAAGAATTGGCTGACTTGGCATTAAATTTAACAGGACATGCTGACACTAATCTCTTTTTCCTTGACATAAAGGTCAGTTTGGACTGTGTGATTTGCATACGGCTCGAGGATACCGGGGGGGATTCATTTATCTTTTCTTAGTGAATAGACCAATTAAGAAAATTAGTTTTGTGTTTTATAAATTGCCTAAGCATTGCAGCAAAACAGAAAATGGTGAGTAAAACGGCCTTTCAGATATATTTAGCGAGATATAAACATCCATGAAGCTTTCCATCATACCAAACACAGAGGCACGATTTAAACCAAATAAATTCCACGAAAATTCTTTAAGCATTAAAATATTATTTGGAGCTTTCCCAGCTCGAAATTTACCATTTCAACATTTAGCAACATCTCAAGAATTTAAAAGAATATTTTTGGTTAAACACAAGCGCTACCACATAAAATAATGGGTACCTTTAAAATAGAACAAGAAAAATGTGTATAGGGAAACGCCCTTACAACGGAAGGCGCATAAATGTCAATGCATCTTCAGGTACGAATCGAAATTTCATGTCAACGGAGCATAACTTGCATTTAACCCGGAATATTCCATTAAAATGAACTCACGCTCACACTTTCCCCTCATTAAAACACCCTCAGCTCATTTTAAAAAAAGCTTAATACCATCGCAGGTCTAGGTGAACGGCGGAAATGTATGATTGGGGAAATAAACCAATGATGTGCTTGTGAACTCTTAGGTCAGTAAACAAGGGAACCAAAGTCACATCTGCTTGCTATCATCTCTGATGGGTCGTGTTATTACGAGTGGAAACCAACACCAGCACTCGATAACTCCAGAAAAACATCAATGTAAACAAATATGATAACAGCAACAAGATAGTAAGGGCATCTCTGACAACAGCTATGACTTGACCTGTGGTGGCAGTACAGATGTATACTTCAATATGACGAGACATAATGTGCTCATGTACAGGTTTGCTGGGTTTTTTAGTGAATCCAGAGCAATTTTGTAATACACAAACAATTTAGTGGCTGGCAAAGGACCACATGAAACCAACCTTTGTCGTTTCTACCAATTACATGATTTAACCTCCGAGTAGGCACGCTAACCTTCTTTTTATTTTACTCGAAACTGTCCAGTAAAAGAACATTGATGAACAATTATAAAACTACTTGACAGGCATAAATTCTGATGGCTTTTGTGCATGGCTGAAAGACTCAGTCGCACACATATTCACAAACCTGTCAGGAACAAACCCCAGTCATATTTCACTGCAAAATCAAAAGGAACAAATGAGAAATTATACTTTGCTTAAAGAAAACAAAGTCTTGTTTTTATGACCATTACGATTTCCTTCACTGTGACATTATTTTCATGGTAATTAATGCAAATATTATTTTAAATTAGTTGCATTTCAAAAACAGTGCAATATTTAAAAAAGAAAATACAATCATTTAAAGGTGAGAGCAAAAATAGAAATATAATTGTCCCTATTTATTGTATGTGCCATGAAAATAACGTCACGAAGCAAAAGGATCGTACACGTCCTAAAAGCAGGCTTTATTTTCTTTAAGCAAAATATAAAATGTATGCTTTTCTATTGAATTTGGGGTGAAACGACTTCGATTCACGCACTCATTCACTCATCCGCCCTGCCTCTCTTGCGCATTCGTGCACACACATCTGAATTTACTGCTGTGACAATACAGATCAGAAAAAAATGGTGTACTTTTCATTATATCTCTTTAGAATTTCTAGCACTCGTCTAAATCTAGCATTCACACATGCGTAACTCAGGTGTTGCTTCAATATTGATTTGGAGCCAAACAGATTTGTCCACACATTTATGTGATGATGATGTGATGCATCGGGGGAGAGGGAGGGTCACCAAGTCTTTAGAGTAAATCTGTTCCTCCTCTCACTGAACCCCTGAAAAGGGCAAAAGCAGCAGCTCCGATGAGCTACCGGATGCTTTCTGTATCTTAAGACTGTCCAAACGGGAAGGGTCCATTAATGCCCTGGGAAATAAACAGAAAGAGTGAGATAAAACGGTCAAAACAAGATCAATTGTAATTAGATTTTTACATTTGCTGAATAAAACGCAAACACACTTTGTGCTTTTTTTTTATTTGGTGTGTAAGCAATCACTCTAAGCACCCTAGCGCCTGTATATACTGTAAAAAAATTAATAAAGTTGAGCCAACTTAAAAAAAAAAAAGTAAGGCAACATCGCATTCAACTTTAAGTTACCTCAACTTAAAAACTTTTGTTCATCTAATGAGTACAAGGTAATCCTTTGAACTTGCAACTAAACAATGTTTAGCATTTAGCAATGCAAGCAGCAATCCTTGTTTTTTCATCTGCATGTTTGATTTTCAAAGTTAGCTATCATTTGCCTCTTAAAACTAGCGGCACACAGTTTACACATTTCACCCGGGAAAAAAAGTTGCAATGAAAAGAACATTGTTTAAATAACTCAATTTGTAAAGTTGGGACAACATTTGGACAAGTTTTGGACAAATGCTTGAGAATCTAAGTAAGGTCAACAAAACAACTTTTGTTAGCAACATGTTTAGAGCGTTCTGTTGCTAACAAAAGTTGTTTTGTTGACCTTACTTAGATTCTCAAGCATTTGTCCAAATGTTGCCCCAACTTTACAAATTGAGTTATATGAACAAACAATTTTACATTCAACAATTCCAGTTCCCAGCATGCATTGCAGCTTGAAAAAAAATTGAGGAAATTATTAAAATTATTATTGCTTTGCATTAACTGGCTTTATTTATGCTGCTGCTGTTGTTGTCACTGTTATTTATCTATCATATGGTTCAGAGTTCATATTTTTACTGAATTACAATTGTAATTCATTGCAACTTTTTTTCCCGGGTGAAATGTGTAAACTGTGTGCCTCTAGTTTTAAGAGGCAAATGATGTTCATGTTGTGTAGCTAACTTTGAAAATCAAACATGGAGATGAAAAAACAAGGATTGTAGCTGTTTGCGTTGCTAAACATTCTTTGGTTGTTTTGACTAAGTTTTATGTTCAAAAGATTACCTGCTACTCATTAGATGAACAAAAGTTTTTAAGTTGACTTTAACTGGAGTGAATATAATAATATTACCACATGGATTAATATTTAGGTTTAAGGGCATAGGCGCTAATTCTGGAAATGTTCGAGCACCCACGGAAAAACACGAGATATTCTCCATTCATTTTTAACCAATCAAAAAAAAATTCGGGAACCTCTCTGATTGGTGGATCTCACATCAGGTCCGGCTGGTCAACAACCTGACACAAAAGCTTGTGCTTTTTGCACAGTGATAAATTGCATTTTAAAGAGGTCATAACATAAGAAATCATATTTGCCTTGATCTTTTGATATATAAGAGGTCTTTGTACCATTAAAACATCCTGCAAGTTTTGTAGCTTAAAACGTCCTCCTCATTATAAACAAAGCATTTATTTAATCAAGCTCCAAAAACATCTCTTCCACTTTAATACAAGTTATATCTCAGAGGAACATGCATGAATATCAAAAGCTATGTTGAAAAAAATAATGGGCTATCGGTATCGGCTGATAAATTTAGTATCGGTGCATCTCTATCGCAAACCGTAAGTAAATGGCTTTAATTTTCTGTGAATGACGGTTTTATATGGATAATGTTTTCAAAACACTTATTATATGATCCATTTTAAACCATTTAAGACAGGACAGAAGAGAACGCGCTGTCTGTGAATGACCTGACTATGACACACACACACACACACGACGCTCAGAAAGACAGAAGAGAACACGATGTCTGTGAATGACCTGACTATGACACACACACACACACGACGCTCAGAAAGACAGAAGAGAACGCACTGTCTGTGAATGACCTGACTATGACACACACACACACAACGCTCAGAAAGACAGAAGAGAACGCGCTGACTGTGAATGTCCTGACTATGACACACACACACACACACGACGCTCAGAAAGACAGAAGAGAACGCGCTGACTGTGAATGTCCTGACTATGACACACACACACACACACACGACGCTCAGAAAGACAGAAGAGAACGCGCTGTCTGTGAATGACCTGACTATGACACACACACACACACACGACGCTCAGAAAGACAGAAGAGAACACGATGTCTGTGAATGACCTGACTATGACACACACACACACACGACGCTCAGAAAGACAGAAGAGAACGCACTGTCTGTGAATGACCTGACTATGACACACACACACACAACGCTCAGAAAGACAGAAGAGAACACGATGTCTGTGAATGACCTGACTATGACACACACGACGCTCAGAAAGACAGAAGAGAACGCGCTGTCTGTGAATGACCTGACTATGACACACACACGACGCTCAGAAAGACAGAAGAGAACACGCTGTCTGTGAATGTCCTGACTATGACACACACACAGAAAGACAGAAGAGAACGCGCTGACTGTGAATGTCCTGACTATGACACACACACACACACACACACACACACACACACACAGAAAGACAGAAGAGAACGCGCTGACTGTGAATGTCCTGACTATGACACACACACGACGCTCAGAAAGACAGAAGAGAACGCGCTGACTGTGAATGTCCTGACTATGACACACACACGACGCTCAGAAAGACAGAAGAGAACGCGCTGACTGTGAATGTCCTGACTATGACACACACACAGAAAGACAGAAGAGAACGCGCTGACTGTGAATGTCCTGACTATGACACACACACACACACACACACACACACACACACACACACAGAAAGACAGAAGAGAACGCGCTGACTGTGAATGTCCTGACTATGACACACACACGACGCTCAGAAAGACAGAAGAGAACGCGCTGACTGTGAATGTCCTGACTATGACACACACACGACGCTCAGAAAGACAGAAGAGAACGCGCTGACTGTGAATGTCCTGACTATGACACACACACAGAAAGACAGAAGAGAACGCGCTGACTGTGAATGTCCTGACTATGACACACACACACACACACACACACACACAGAAAGACAGAAGAGAACGCGCTGACTGTGAATGTCCTGACTATGACACACACACAGAAAGACAGAAGAGAACGTGCTGTCTGTGAATGACCTGACTATGACACACACACACGACGACACACAGAAAGACAGAAGAGAACGCGCTGACTGTGAATGTCCTGACTATGACACACACACACGACGCTCAGAAAGACAGAAGAGAACACGCTGTCTGTGAATGTCCTGACTATGACACACACACGACGCTCAGAAAGACAGAAGAGAACACGCTGTCTGTGAATGTCCTGACTATGACACACACACAGAAAGACAGAAGAGAACGCGCTGACTGTGAATGTCCTGACTATGACACACACACACACACACACACACACACAGAAAGACAGAAGAGAACGCGCTGACTGTGAATGTCCTGACTATGACACACACACACACACACACACACAGAAAGACAGAAGAGAACGCGCTGACTGTGAATGTCCTGACTATGACACACACGACGCTCAGAAAGACAGAAGAGAACGTCCTGTCTGTGAATGTCCTGACTATGACACACACACAGAAAGACAGAAGAGAACGTGCTGTCTGTGAATGACCTGACTATGACACACACACACGACGACACACAGAAAGACAGAAGAGAACGTGCTGTCTGTGAATGACCTGACTATGACACACACACACGACGACACACAGAAAGACAGAAGAGAACGCGCTGACTGTGAATGTCCTGACTATGACACACACACAGAAAGATAGAAGAGAACGCGCTGTCTGTGAATGACCTGACTATGACACACACACAGAAAGACAGAAGAGAACGTGCTGTCTGTGAATGACCTGACTATGACACACACACACGACGACACACAGAAAGACAGAAGAGAACGCGCTGACTGTGAATGTCCTGACTATGACACACACACACGACGCTCAGAAAGACAGAAGAGAACGCGCTGACTGTGAATGTCCTGACTATGACACACACACACAGAAAGACAGAAGAGAACGCGCTGTCTGTGAATGTCCTGACTATGACACACACACACGACGCTCAGAAAGACGTGCTCTTTCACGCTTGAACGAACAATAACACACAGAATTATGCCAAAATGCCCGTTTTGTGGAGTATCCATCTAAACCATTTCTAAAACAATCATCGCATGTCGCCGTCGCGGCTGGTTAGGACAAAAACTCTAACATGGAAAAGATACCGTTTATCGCGTGTCGTTAGGACACGGTGTAAGACTGAAAAGTGTTTGATAACTTTATTCAATTTCTGTACATGTCTAACAGTTAGGAAGGCCACAGGAAAATATGAATTATTATAATGGGTTTATACGAAGATTGTTTTAAGTTCCCTTATATATTTTTTAAAGCCTAATAAATGTTTAAATTGATATAGCTTTCAATTATACTGTAATGTTGAATGTCTATCATTAATGTTCATAGAGACATCAGTATCAGTATTATTATCAGTGATACTGGCCTTCATTCATTAAAAGATGCCATTACAACAAATATTTAAAATATACTGTCTTTAAGTTGTTTCTGCATTAATTTGGAGAGTAACTGTGAAAAAATGTACAGAAAAAATGTGATTAGTTTTTTGTTTTTATTGATTGACAGCACTATTAACATAATAAGTGAACCTCAAGGAACATATTAAAATAAAAATCCATGTCATGACCCCTTTAAGTAATTAACTCCAAAATCATCAGGTATATCAGCGAGAGATCGACACACAACAACACTCGTGGAAAAAAATATGCATTTTTGTTTGGTTGGTAATATATTAGCAGTCCGTGTGTTTCTCTTCATGAGACATAACTTTTGGGTAATGAATGCATCAAGTGTACCATCGCATGGAGATAAAGCCAACACTCCTGAACAACTAGCACCAAGTATAATTAATTAATTGAGTAATGAGCATGGTAAAATGTTTTAAGGGGCATTTGTTGCGTATGTGTGTGTGTGTCATCTTGCTTAGCCGAGTTATTATTTGGTCATGGAAACAAAGGTAAATAAAGATGTTTATATTTGGTTTGTAATGTATTTGCACTTGAAGTTTCCAAAAAAATGAAAGACGTAAATGCGTTTCTCTTCACGGGGTTAAGGGTTTGTTCAAATATGATGAGCAATTTATGAGTTATGAGAGTACAACACCAAGTTTTACATAAATATTTGACCCTCATATTGTTGTTAAGGCAAATAGTCTCTAACTTGAAATCAATACTAGATTTTCAGCATTACACTGGGAATATATTTATGCATTGGGTTGTTAGTAATTTGTGAGATTTAAACTGTGACTTGTTAATAACATTTCTGCATCAGCTCACATGCTTGCATGGAACTCCATCTTGTGGCCAAGAGGCAAAGTTTAACCCCTCAAGGGCCTATTAAACAGCCTCTAGATGGACTTTCACAGACGTCAACCCCGCCGTTAACACATCAAGGCCAAATTCAGAACAAAACACTTCTACATGGAGATGGGAGATAAAGCCATTCAATATTTTCCAGCCTTTTGACATATGATATACATTTCAATATCATTTTAAGAGTGTAGGCTAGATCTTTAAAATGCATCCAAAGTGCAACAGTTATCATACGGTGATCCACAGTGGCCAAATAAACTATATAAACTCTGAATTTTGAAGTGATCTCTTCTTGTAAACTCAGTGATGTGGATTCAGATGGCAATTAAATTACCACACGACCTTGGTGTGTGTCAAAAAACAGGGTTTCTGCAGGTTTTATGGAGGTCAATTTAAGACCTTTTTAAAACCAATTAAAGAAAATTTAAGGAATAAATTGAAGGGAAAATACATCAATATGTTCTCTAAATGCAAATGTCTAGGAAGCACACAATGAGCTGCATTAGCAACACTTTAATGTTTGAGAATACAATTTCCAACTTAATTAATTTGACAAAAAATAGCCTAAAGTTTGAGATAAGAAGTCTTGGGAAATCTTGTGAAAGTTATTTTTGATTAAAACAAGAACAAATATCTGCCAATAGGTTCATAAAAATCAACCTTATTCCAATGTAAGTATTTTTCATACCAAATGACAGATATTTGTTCTTGTTTTAAGCATAAACTCACTTAATTTTGTTCATTTTCTTAGAAAATACTTTTTTTTTTTTTTTTTTCAGTTTGCATGCCAAGTAAATGTATCTTGATTTAAGGATGTTTTGAATTTGTACTGGAAAACAAAAATCCTGAGGAAGAACATCATTTTTTGCAGTGCATGCAATTAAATTTAGGTCCCAATGAAATTTGTTCAATTTATTTTTTTGTTTTATAGTTTATTCTGTTTTAATTTTTCTGGACTCTGCTTTAATGGTTACATTAAATTTGACTGACTTTCGTTCATCTTCGGAACACAAATGAAGATATTTTTGATGAAATCTGAGATTTCTCTCCTTCCATTGACAGTCTAAGCAACTTCCACTGACGCTTCAATAAGTTCATAAAGAGATCGTAAAACTAATCCATACGAATCAAGCAGATTATTCCAAATTTTCTGAAGAGACTCGGTCGCTTTATATGATGAAGGAAAGTCTTACAGGTTTGAAACGACATTAGGGCGAGTAAATGATGATTTTTGGGTGAACTGTCCCTTTAAGTGTTCTGACCTACTTTTGATTTATTCAATTTTACAAATTCCGTGTCATTCCGCATTAATACGGTAAATTTCATTTGAATCTGCAATTCCATCCATGTTTTCTGCATCGCAGCAATCATAGGGCCCTAATTTACTTCCATGATATTGAATTTAAGACTTTATACTCCAATTTAAGACATTTTTTAAGCCTTAAATTGTGAAAGGTCAATGACTTTTTAAGACGTGGTGGGAGAAAAACACTGGCATTCTGGATTCGGACGGCAATAAAAAAAAAATTCACAGACTAGCCCCTGTAAATGAAAATACCTTATGTCCCCATGAGAAACAATTACCATCAGAATAGGGCTAATGTCAGCAAGCAGATTCAAGAAGCAAAAAGTATGAGTAAAAATTAAGTTAAAATAATCAGTGCAGGTTTTCCAGTTTTGTATCAATTCTTAATTGCAAAAATCACTTTAAAAATGTTCATGCTGTGGCATCACTTAATCGTATAATAAAAAATAATCAGTGCATGTTTTACAGTTTTCACTAAATGAAAAAGGAAGAATAATATTAAAATGAATTTAAAAAAAAACATTGAGTGAATCAGAGTTATAATATTCATTGAATTAACATCTTAAACGGATTCACAGACATTAATCAAATTTATCAACTCTAACACTACGCTTTTAAAACTGAGACACTATTAAAACATGCAAAATTAGCCTAATGACAGCCTTTACTTAATGGCCAATTAAAATGGGCATTAAAACCACTGGTAGCAATTAAATCGCAAATATATCATGAATATTGCCCGGCCCTGACAGCTGCATTTTGTTGTTTTAGAGACCTTTAGGTGTGTCTGAAAACAGTACCTTTGGTATGGTGCTAATCATCCACACAGGTCACAAGTCAGCAGAGAGCCAATCAGCTCTTTCTGCTATCTGGATGGAAATTTAGTGCAGGTTTTTCCAGTATTTCAAGGAAAACCTACTAGAATATGCGGTTGGTCGGGTCAGGAACTATTCAGTCTATTTCACTGTATCAATTCTTAATTGCAAAATCACTGAAAAATATTCAATGCCATGGCATTATTCACTTAATCGTATAATAAAATAAATATTGCTATTTATATTGGTGCATATAAAAGAAAACGGTAAAATCAAGTTAATATTAAAAGGGATGTCTAATGCTATTTCCTGCATTCTGCCTTATGTACACTGTTAAAGAGTTGATTCTCATGATAAACATGGACAAAGTTTCAAAACACGAGTTGGACGTATGACGGAGTATTTCTGTGCCAAATACACTCCTTCAGGATTCAAACAAGTTTCGGGAAGTTTTTTTCGAGTATGGCCCTGTATGACGTCATAAAGTACGGAATTGCTTGTATGGGCACTTCTCCCGGATGAGCGCGCGCACACACGCACACACACACACACACACACACACACACACATCACCCAGAGCGAGAGCAAGAGCGCGTCCATCAACGAGCTTCGTTCGGGTTACGGGAGCCGTCGGCGGCGCTGGCGTTGTGTTTTTAGACACGAGATCAACAATGTCACTAAAGAAGTGTGTTTCTGGTGTGAGGGAAAGATCACCTCGTTCAGCTTCCCAAATAACCCAGCGTTAAGGGAACAGTGGATGCAGTTTGTGTTTCCAGAGTTCTGCAAGTGTGTGTGTTTGTTCCCGGTCATAAGTGGAAACCGCAGGTGGTGAGTGAAACTGCATCAAATGTGTGTGTTTTGTTGGCAATCGGCGCGTAAGTGCATATAATGTGAACAACACCAACGTATAGTGAATCGAGAGTTATCCAGGGATAATGACGATGTATTGTGTGTGTGTGTGTGTGTGTGTGTGTGCGCTCATGACTCTAGCTCCGCCCACTGCACGCCTCCACGGACTCGGCTGTTTTCAGAAAGAATCGGTACAGTGTATCTGTCTTTTATAAATATGATAAACTAAAGACTCTTGGGAGATATGAAGGATCAACACTACTCTATAGATACTCAAGATTAACATGAGACTGGCAGAAACTGTGTTATATTTTTAAAAAAAAAATCATTCTTTTAAGACCTTTTAAAGCAACTACATAAACAGAAGAGATGAATATTAAATCATCAAAAGGCTGAAACGGTTTTAGCTGTATCTCCCAGCCTCAGTAGTACATGTGTGCGGAATGAGGAAAGGTGTAACCAAACAAGGTGAATCATCACAATGTGCTTTTCTTTGGTTAGATGTCACAAAACAGGGCAGGGAACAGAAAGGAGACACGCTGTTGTTAAGTGACCTTCTGTGTGAAGAGATCATATGGCGGTCAGCACATTCAGAGCTTTCCAGTGCAGACTTTTGGCATGAAAGCAAGATTTTGGGACGGTGTCAAAAAAGACCTGCTGAGTGTTTCATTGTGGTTTTCTGGATGCATCTTGACCTATTAACTTACCTTTGGAAAAAAGCTCCTGATTTCATTAACATTTATAGCAGGTTCACAGAATTGGACTGTTGAGCGTTAGTCAACTCAAGTAATAATTACTCATTATTCTGACACGTACAGCTGGGTGATATACTGAACAAGCGACGATATTGTTGCCAATATACACTGCAGTTTGGGATCAGTTTTTTAAAATGCTTTTTAACAAAAAGCCTCTTATCCTCAACCAAGGCTGCATTTATTTGATCAAAAATACAGGAATATTATGAAATATTTTTTACAATTTAAAATAACTTTTTTCTACCTGAATATATGTTAAAATATAATTTATTCCTGTGATCAAACCTGAATTTTCAGCATCATTACTCCACTCTTCAGTGTCACATGATCCTTCAGAATATGCATATTTTAGTTTTTTTTTAATCATATTTTTGTGAAAACCGTGATACATTTATTTATTCAAGATTCTTGGATGAATAGAAAGCTTAAAATAAATGCCGTTCTTTTGAATCAAAATCTTTATACATTACAGGGCTCGACATTAAGCCTTTTCATGTGCTTGTTCCTTCGGACAGGTAAATCGGTCATCCGCTTGTCCAGAAAAAAACAGGATATATAATGTTGTAAATATACTTCATTCTGAAGCAATATTCTCATCAGTGTTCAGTCAGCTTTGACATATTTATGATATTTTAATCTTTATAACAGGCATTTTTCCCCTAATCGTTTTAAATATATTGATCAAATTTTAGAGTTTAAAATGAAAGATGAAGCATATATTAAATTAGAATAATAAGGCACTATAGGGCTGCTGCCAATCAAATTAAATCATTTACACTGAAAAATTACAACTGCATTAAAAAAATGTTATGAGATTGTTATAAATTTTTTGAATTTACAAACAAGAAATGTTGGAAAGAATGTTACTTTTAAACACGAAACTAAACCGCCAGTAGGTGGCGGCAGGTGACCGTCTTAATGAGTGAGTCATTGAGTCATTTAATCAAACGATTCATTCAAACGGCTGATTCGTTCAGGAATGAATGAGGCAGTTGTTTATGAATGGGTCATTGAATCTTTGACTCAACCGATTCGTTTAAAGCGCTGAATCATTCAGTAATGAAAACAGTTGAGTGTCGCTGTTATGGTCCTTCTGTGATCTTTGGAGTTATTTTCGCTGCTGAAATAGAACAAAAACAGTCAATACTGCGTCTAAAATGTAAGTGACTTTATATTAATTACTTGTTTATTGAACTGTCACATGAAATCAGTGTCACATTTTCAATCGTGATGGTATTAAGCACTCTTGGTCGTGTGATGTTGCTTAACTGTATCATATGTTATAAATATAAAAACTTCACATTTTGAATTTTTACCGCAGTGTGTTACTGAGTTTCTCTGTGTTTCGATTTCTCCTCGCCACCTTGTTACCGTCAGGACATTATATATTATATTATTATCCACTATTAATCATCACTTACACTAAATGAAATGCAGAATCATTCTTGCGTTTTGGTGACTCCCTAGTTATTTTTTGTTATTGACGTTTTAATTAGGATACTTGTCCGGTCGGGCAAGTAAAATTCTCTTTCACTTGCCCCTTCAAAAAATCCA
Organism: Coreius guichenoti; assembly: GCA_039654105.1. NCBI lineage: Eukaryota > Metazoa > Chordata > Actinopteri > Cypriniformes > Gobionidae > Coreius > Coreius guichenoti. The sequence goes on from CM077180.1 coordinate 40,618,705, forward strand.
CTTGTCCTTTACAAGCGTTAATGTCGTGCCCTGCATTATAAATGTCTTTACTGTCACTTTTGATTCATTAATGGCTCCTTGCTGAAGAAACATTAATTTCTTTCAAACCCCAAACATTTGAACGGTACTGTAAAAATAAGATCATTTTAACCAGTGATTGTATTTTAATTTGATTGTATTGTAATTTAAGAGTCTCTCCTTCTTGGGACTCAGGAGTGCATTAAGAGGGATTTCATTTATTTTTATCTCCATATCAGCAAAGATTAAATTCACGGCAAAATTATTAATAGGACCCATGTTAAACAATAGGAGTAAAAATGCCATTAAAGTTCAAAGCAATGAATTGATCTGCTCTGTATCACACAGGCGTATTCACACCCCATTATCATGCTAATCTTCATTCAACTCAAATACTTCAAATGGCATACATACCTGGCCGTAAGTCACTACTGATAAGTTGCTTTGGAGACCATTTGGTGTAATATTTACAGAGCTGTGATTGAGTCCATTTTGATCTTGCTGAATGGAGTCCAGTGGGGCCTCCCAGGGGCCCCCGGGGTCATTTAGATTATCCTCATTGGTGTCCTGCTTGTTCTTCTGTGGCGAGGCGAAAGGATTGAAGCCTCCCTCCACACTGCGGTGTGGCTGCGTGTTGAACTCCGTCTCGAAGGAGGATAACTGCTGTGTGACGCCCAGCAGGCCTCCCTCTTCCACACTCAATATCACCCAGATCACATCTAAAAAACAAGGGGAATGAGGTGAGCCACGCGTCCTTCAAGTCACCAAAGTTGGTTGTAGAAAGCGCTGAATGGCATATTACTAGGGCTAGATAGGTAATATGACCAAAATCCTATATGAGAACATTGATTTCACAACAACGATACACGTAAGGAATAATCCACGGCGAGCTGTGCACTAAAGGGATATTTCACCCAAAAACTGAAATTACCCCATGATTTACTCACCCTCAAGCCATCCTAGGTGTATATAGCCCTATTCAGACGGTAATTGTTTCGCACGTGGAAGTCCGTAAAAATAAATGTGCATGCACACCTCAGTGATCAAACTTGTTGGTGATTGGTGATTTATTCCCGGTGGAGGAGCGAGTTTTGTGATCCTGCGCACCTGGGAACCTGCTCGCGTGCTCAATAACATGATTGTATGCTGTAAATAAAATGTCATATGCTTGGTATAATGAGAATAAATGCATAGTTAATTTAATAATAGGAAAATAATATCCTAATTTCTATTTAAGTATTTAAATCTGTTTAAAAATAGGAAGATATATAGACGCACATTATAGTTAAAATGGTTTTCTGTCTTGTATTTTATCTCAAAATAAAGGATGTCATTTTATTCCACATGGAAATGAGCGGAAATAAGTGAATACAGCCTCTTATTTACTTGAGTAAACATAATGCTGCTGGTTATTTTAACGTATATAATTGCTGCCGTAATAACGGCCCATTTTAAAAGTTTACGTGCTTTTCTTCTTTTTATTTTTTGAGCGGTGATGAAATATATTGCTCTTGTAAATACTTGCCAGCATTTCAGTAATAAAAGTCTAGATCTTTAAAAGGCATCCAAATTACAGCGAAGCACAACCGTACGGTGCTCTGCAGTGGCCAAAAAGGATATAAACAGTGAATTTTGAAGTGATATATTCTTGAAAACTCAGAGATGTGGATTCGGACGGCAATTAAACCACCACACGACCTTGGTGTTTGTCTAAAAACAGTAGGTAATTCGGCCGGGGATTTTACGCGGGTGGTGGGAGAAAAACACTGACATTCTGGATTCAGACGGCAATAAAATCACTGACTAGCCCCTGTCAACGATGAAAACACCTTACGACCCCACCAGAAACAATTACCGTCCGAATAGGGCTTACGACATTCTTCTTTCAGACAAATACAATCAGAGTTATATTAAAAATGTTCTGGCTAATCCAAGCTTTATAATGGCAGGCCAAAATTTGAAGCCCAAAAAAAGTGCATCCATCCATTATAAAAGTGCTCCACACGGCTCCGGGGGTTAATAAAGGCTTTCTGAAGCGAAACGATGCGTTTGTGTAAGAAAAATATCAATATTTATCACGTTATAAAGTAAAATATCTAGCTTCCGGCACACCGCCTTCCATATTCAACTTATGAAGAAAGTGTAACGCCTCTCACAGTTCAAAACACTTACGCCGATTTTGACAGCGCACGCGCAGAAGCTGTGCGTATGGAGCGCGCGCCCGTTGTGTTTGTCGCGCGCAGCTGAACCGCGGCTTGTGTATTGCAAATACAGACGAGTATCGTCCATTCTGTCACCTTTTCCGGTGTTCTCCTCCGACCCCTGTCCGTCTCGTGCTTTGATTTATGATGGGCAGCATATATCTGCTGCGAATGCGACCGTGTTCCCCTCTGTCCCAAACACATATGCATATAACATGCTGTATATAGGTAGTTTACATGATAAAAGTAACCTTAAAGTTAAGATATGCCGCTCTTACGTTACGTCCAACGACATCGTCCCGCCAATTACGCTTTTTTCGTCTCGTCACCACCTCCTGGCGTAATAAGCGATGACTTGTATGTATTAATACATTACAAGTGTCAAAACACTTTCAAAAAGGTGAAACTGTGCTCTATTTTGATCGCTAGATACCAACGTTCATACCAAACTATAAACTGTTATCCCAGTACACAGCTGTCCCCTGCTATTAAAATGTTTGTAACACATAAATAACGAAAAGTGTGGTTGAAAAGACTGTGAAGCTGCTTATCTGTACATTTCCATGGCAGCTGCTCTCTCTCCGGATCAGCGGCAGCGCGAACGCAGATTTAAATGTTGCAGTCGGATGATCGTACTTTAAAAGGGTAATTCCCTAAAGTCTTTGGTTTAAAGCCTGTTTCACGTCACGAGTGTCAGCGGAGCGTGAGCAGTGTGTGTTTTCGATGCCCCATCAATGAATGAGAGCGTTCACATCGGAAGTGTGACGGCCGACTCTCTCATTCATTAACATGGGCCATGGACATAGTGGAATCATTGTCGTTTAGAAATAAGATCGCGTGGGTGTTTGAATCAAGATCGCGATCTTTTAACGATTAATCGTGCAGCTCTAATTCTTTCTAAATGTGATGTAAACTGTCATGTGACTACAAACAAACAAACAGACGCGACTGAATAAGTACGTGTCCTTTTGTGAAATAACAGTAAATACCACTTTATTTCTGTGACTAATGTGCAATCTTAACACAAATGAATTCATTATGATCAGTGTATCACTTATTATTGTGATAAAACATCCATGCTTGGGTTTTAAATCTTTAAGTAAACGACAAACGGCGCTTTTATCATGTTGGTTTTGCGATCTCGCTAGTTTCCAGTGATTTCTCTCTGATTAGTTTTCTGATCTTCCATGTGTTGGTTAAATGATGGGTGTGTGTGAGGTTGTTCCAGAGAGGTGTGTTACGGTGGGTTTTAGTGAAGCGCTGCTGAGCTTCTGGCCCGACGGTGGAAAAACAGAGTGGTTTTGGGCTCGGTGCTACAGGTCTGAGGCTTTTAGCCTGGCCTGATGAAAGCCCTGGCTCGCTCTGGCCCGACAGTGGAAAAGCGGCTAATGCAATCAATCACAATTCTAATCGCAAGAAAGCGTGTCAAAATGACTATTCCCAAACTGTAAATGGTTAGTCCATCCAAAAATGTAATTTCTGCATTTACTCACTCTCATGTTGTTTTTACGCGTCACACAAGCATCTGAACGCATTTACATTAGAACACTTGATTGATTATTTTTACGATGCCTTTATGACATTTTTTGGATCTTTTAAGCTTTAGAGGAACAGACTTCAAAGGCACTATGTAAGATTTTTGGATTAAAATATCCAAACCACTAGAACAGCGTTATATATTTTGTTGACTTGTGTACTTGCATTATCCCAAATGTTTCCAAGAATGTTTAAATCCAGAGAAATAAGCGATTTTAACCAGGACACGGACCGTGCGTCGCCTATCAATGACATCATACCCGCGTTACCCTCCGGTTTTATTTTGTAGAAATCATGGAAACACCAAAGCCGCTTTAATATATGATGTGTTTTATTAGACAGGTGAGCAACTGTTTGGATCATTCATGGACAGAAACTAATCATTGTTCAACACAGTTAGTCTTATTGTTTAAATCTGGTGTTCTTGATTTACCGCGAGTACCATGTTTTACCATGCCTAATATGATCTAGCTCACTGCAGTGTGAACAAGTGTCTCATAGTAGCGCCGAGCGAACACACAGAGTAGCATTATAACATAACTTTAACACACACAAATGTGTGTAATATGATAAAACAGCACTGCGTTCCCCCACACACACATAAGCGGAAGAAGCGACTGTGGCATAATTAAAGCTCCACTGCTCTTGCGCCGTGTCGCGCGTGCCTCTCATTAGCAATCGCTCCGGCTGCCTCGTTCCTGCTTCATACTACAGTAACGTTCATAAATCTTTAATACATTAACTCATCCATGAATATGATTTCTGCCCGAGTCCCGTCGGATTCTTTTGAGGTGAAGACTACAACTCCCATGATCCCGTGAAATCAAGGCATCATCAAGCTACGCCTTTGTTTTGAATAAGTGACCTCTAGCAGCGAAAAATTACATATTGCGCCTTTAAATGGAGGGACAGAAATCTCTCGGGTTTCATAAAAATATCTTCATTTGTGTTTGGAAGTTGAACGAAAATCGTACAGGTTTGAAACGACATGAGTGTGAGTTATACCTTATTAATACAGTAAGCTGAGTCTTAGATAAAACTATAGAAAATTGCAAATCATACCGTTTACATCAACGATACATATCGTCACATTTTTTATATTGCGATATCTCGATTAACGAGATTCTACAAAATGACCACAGTGTTTTCATTTTTGGGTGAACTATTCCTTTAAAACGGTCCTTGCATAACATTTCACATGGTTTCTTTAGCTCAATGTCAAGAAAAAGCGTTGACTGTAACTTTTATGGTTTGCGTCTCACCTCCGTAGAATAGTCCGGTGGCTGTGCACATCCTCCACTGGCCTTGGTACATGCCAGGAACGGCTGGACTGCGCATCTGCACACTCACGTCCGAGATCTCCTGCGGGTCCAGAGACCGCACCATCACCATGTTCACGTGACCAAACTGATCCCCACCAACATACTTCAGACACACACCCGGGGGCCACGACTCTGTACCTGCAATGACAGGAATGACATTAGGATTTAACGCTGAACACATAAGGAAAAATATGAACATTTATTTTGGACAGTATATGTGTTGCACTATGAAGGAATATTTAAGGTACAATGTGTAATATCTGTGCCTGCATGCAAATATAACAACACTGGTGTAAGTTTGGGTCATTCAGCCTCTTCATATCTACAACCTAGTACCGCTTCATATCTACAACGATATACCGCTACTAGAAAAGTATCGCAATACCCTGCTATTAAAAATACGATATTAAATTTTATTAGTACTGGTACTTTAAGGACAGAGCAGTATTTCTTCATTTGAGTCGATGTGTGACAGCAAGAGTCAGGACGTGTGCAGAGCTCTGCTTTCACTGTTCACTAAACAATGGAAGCAGAACAGTCAAATATGTACGCACAGTACATGACAAAGAACGCAACAGAACATGCATGCATGAGAAAATAAAGCGCGGCGCGGGATGTGTTCGGGACGCGCGCTCATGCCTTTCAGACAACATACGATCGCGATTCAGTTCTCTTTTGCAGATTATTGGGTTTCAATGATCAAAAATATGTAAAAATGCACGTTCTGGTGAGTATTCACGTAAATACACAGTCGGGTATGTCTTTAGTGAACGTACAGTTGAGTAAGAAATCGTATGTGTTCCAACGTATTGGATCTGTGCAGGTCTTAAAGGGCCAGAACTAATATTCTGTGTGATTAAAGCATTAGTTCACTTAAAAATGAAAATTTCCTGATCATCTACTCACCCCATCTCATCCAAGATGTTCATGTCTTTCTTTCTTCAGTCGAAAAGAAATTCAGTTTTTTGAGGAAAACATTCCAGGATTTTTCTCCACATAATGGACTTCAATGGGAACCAACGGTTGAAGGTCCAAATCAATGCAATTTCAAAGGAAGGGCTTCAGAGGCTCTGCACGATCCCAGACGAGGAATAGGGTCTTATCTAGACAAACCATCTGTCACATTTTCTTAAAAAAAAAAAATAAACATTTATATACTTTTTAACCTCAAATGCTCGACTTAGGAGTTCTGCTTCTTCATGACGTCATCACGTCGGAAAGGTCACGCGTGACGTAAGTGGAAGTACTGACCCAGTGTTAAAACGAACGTGCAAAGTCTAAATCAAACGCCCTTTACAAAAATAAACGATGTCGGACAATTTTAAAGTTGGAGGAGAACATGAGATGGAGTTTTTCGGCACTGGGTCGGTACTTCCACCTACATCATGGGCGTGACCTTTCCGACGTGATGACGTCATACGCCGTGAAGCAGCAACACCAAAGTCGAGCATTTGAGGTTAAAAAGTATATAATGTTTTGTTTTGTGTTTTTTTTTTAATGGCCGATGGTTTGTCTAGATAAGACCCTATTCCTCGGCTGGGATCGTGCAGAGCCTCTGAAGCCCTTCCTTTGAAACTGCATTGATTTGGACCTTCAACCGTTGGTTGCCATTGAAGTCCATTATGTGGAGAAAAATCCTGGAATGTTTTCCTCAAAAAACTGAATTTCTTTTCGACTGAAGAAAGAAAGACATGAACATCTTGGATGAGATGGGGGTGAGTAGATGATCAGGAAATTTTCATTTTGAAGTGAACTAATGCTTTAATATTAATCAAACGACAAAAGAAAATAATCACCCCATGCTTGACTGAATAACTTTAATATATTTATTAAAAATAAGTGTAAAGTTAATTTATAGTGTGAAGTCTATGCAGGTTTTTTTTTTTTAATTTTAAATTTGATTATTTAATTTCTTTCTTGAAAGCTACAGTTAAATAGACCTACTGTAACTGAAAATAAAGCACTGTTTTTGTCATTGTTTGTAATTTGCATTTTGTGCTTATTTTTTTAAAACAAAGATAAAATAAAATGAAATATCTATACTGTAATTTTAAAATTACATTTAAAAAAAATACTAAGTTACCCACATCATGAAATAAGATTTTGGTCACCAGAATAGTGAAAGGTTAGTGAATGTTAACATGATTGATAATGTGATTGTTGCAAACATCTCTGTAAGGATGTTCATGCTGGCATGTAATTATTATTGCAATAAGAGGAGGGAACGGTCAAAAAGCAGGGCAGGAACATGCTGGCCAAGTGAGTTTTTGGTTTAAAAAAAGTATAAAACAATAAATAGCAAATTCTGTCATATTATTCAATTACTTTTACTGTTTTTTGCCGTGGTATTGATTCCGTATCGGTATCGACAGGGGCGCCGTTACGGCGGGTGCAGAGTATGCCCGGCATATGGGCCCACGAACACGTTAACTAATAATATTGTAGTAAAATAAAATTAAAATCTGTGAATTATAGAAAGTAAGAAGTGAGTCACAAAATACCGCGCATGACATGTTAACCACACAAAAAAAAACACGATGGATGGAAAGAAGCACCTGTCAGGAGCACATAAGCGAAAGCTTAAAAAAAGTAGGGATGTATAAATGGATGGAAGTTTCCCTTACGAATTGGGTCCTTACAAATCAGAATAGGCTAAACAAAATGTTAGAGATGATAGATGATCGCGGATGTGTCGAAAGACCTAATTCAAGAAGTCTGTAGTGCAAGCGGTCTTCTGTGTGTGCAAAACCATGATTGAAAAACTGAACTTTATTCTTCAGAGAAACCTTGAATCATTATTCCCGAACTTGGTTGTGTGGGCTGGGGGTATCTATAGTCTAGGGGCTCTATTATATTTTCTAGCCCCCAGCGTGAGTTTTTTGAGGCGATTGTTATTTTAGAACATTATTATTTTAGAACGTTTTATTTCCTTGGCGTCGCGTCATGCAGCCACACAGACAGATATGTAACGCGTTTATTTCGTTTTTCCCATTTTATTCAAAATAACCACGAACTTGTTTACTATATCATGAATTGTATGATATATTCCAAATATCAAATATGTGGAAGTCAATGTGTTTTGTCGTTTAAACGCCTTTATAATGATCATGTTGATTTAACGAGCAATGAGTTTGCACCGCAATTCAGAGGATCTGCCGGATTTACATCACGTAAATTCATCACTTTTTCCCGAAATACATAAAAGTGGCCGGTGAACTGGGAGAAGAATAGAGTAATCTTTATTGGTTCATATTCCATGTGTATCTGATATGAATTAAACACTTCGTCAAATTATAATTGAAAGGATTATTGCAGCGTTCAAAGGCATCACATGGAATTTTAATTAAAAAACTAAATGTTTTTTTACAGTACTTTATTTAAATCTCTGAAACCTCAAATAAACATTATGTGGTTGAAAACACTGAATAGTTGTGATATATGAAAAGCACTGAGGACGTCGTCTTTGTCTCAGCGCCAGCCAAAGCGCAAAAGCACGTTTGAATATCAGTGACGCACTGAACATCTAATCACACCGGTGTGATCGTATGTGTCAAAGGGTTAAAATCAATCTCGTTCTGGGGATGGAGGGTGGACGAACTGAAATTTTCCTTACTTGAAATAATATAAATGTTAATACATTAATTTCTTATTAAACTTCAAAAGAAAAAACATTCATCTTCTGGAAGAAGGGGGCCCAATATTCTGTCTTGCACACCCCTCTTAAAACTCTTCATGGCACCCCTGGTGGGTATTAAGGTATTTTAGTCTGGTATCGCATCGAAGTCATAATTTTGGTATCGTGACAGCACTACTACAACCAGAACAAAAGCTCTCACCTGTGTTCTGTATCCTCCATGTCTTTGTGAACTGTGTGTCAGGAGGAACGGATTCCCCCTCTCCAATCGTCACATCTTCCACAAAAGACATTGACGGCGTGTTGATATTTGGACTCTCAAAGTCATAATATGCACCAATAGCTGCTTGAAGGTTCCTGATAGAGCACAAATACAGACAGATCAACATGGGAGATTTAACAACAACATGATGTATAAAGTGGCCAGAATGTAAAGTCCAAAACAAAAGAAGGGAGGGACAAACTTGTGTTGGCCTGTGTGTAAGACCTCAGTCAGATGAAAGTACACTCATGCATTACGTAACTCTGAAGAAAACTTTACAATAGCCTTTCCATGTCAACAAACACCAAAATAAAGCAGAATAGAAACACTTAACGTTCCGTTTTTACAAATGAAAACTAATATAGCACTGTAACGGTATTTTTGAGGAGTCGTGACTGAGCAACATTAAACAATGTCTGTGGCTCAAAACATAGTGAGACCCCTAAATAGACAGCATTTTGAAAGTACGACCCTAGTCAGCAGCATTTTAGGTCAGAAAAACAAACAAGAATGCTGTTTAGATAGGGAACTCACAAGGATTTGAAACACAACCACTATAGTAGCGAGCTACTAGCACAAACAAGCTACATGTTTGACAACCGATACAAATAAAAACAAAGCACATAATTTAAGAACACGTTTGAGGAAATGTATTTTAAAGAAGCTAACTGTTTAAAATATCACTTCTGTAGTTCATACGAACCGAAATGTGACATTTGTTGTCTTTGTAAACAGTCAATTAGCTATTAGCTTGTTGTGTTTTTCGCTTTAGCTTTATTTAAACTCTACTGGGCTCGTGGCAACTGTCCTCGCGAAGCTATTTTTGACATGTAAGGCATTTTACAGTTGGGAATCGCAGCGGTAAACTCTTTATGTTCAGCTCAGCGGTAGGCCGCAGCCGAGTCCCCGGACTCACCAGTTGGTCATGTCCAGGAAGAAGGCGCAGCCAGCCGGGTTGAGCTGAAAACCCAGCAGCCTCTGAAACTCCGAGATGAGGACATCTTTATCCGTGGTGCCCATGCAGCTGAATTTTTGCATGAGCTCCGGATCCAGGTCTATGTCCATGCCCTCCATGAGCATGCGGCTGTCCCGGGGATGAGTTTTAATTGAGTCCGAGGCCTTCTCCAGTCATAACAAGCGACCCGATAACAAGCAGAGTACGCATGGCTGCGGGCGGGGCGTGACGTCACGCACGACGTAACTATGGTGCGGGGGAACGTCAGCTGTTGCTATTCGACTGCGGCGTGTCGTAATCCGGAGCATTCATACAAACCAGTGGGCCTGGTACTGTAGTAGTGCCGTGGTGGCATACGGGTCATACAATATATACAGCGATATTAAATGATTACCAATTTAAAGGCACAACATGTAAAATTTTGGGATTAAAATAACCAAAAACCACTTGAACAGTGTTATATTTTGTTGACTTGTGTATTTACATTATCCCAAATGTTTCCAAGAATGTTTAAATCCAGAGAAATAAGCAATTTTACCCAGGACACGGACCGTGTTCGCGTGTTGCCTATCAATGACAGCCGCGAATGTAGTTATTTAGACCTCAAATATGTGACTATTTTACAATTTGTTCAGACGCTTTCGCAGATGTGAGCTCCAGGCCGTCAGCGGCCGTTCAGCGCTCATGTACCCGCAGAGAACGGCTTCATCTCGGACAGTCCTTCGGGAATTTGCCGCTGGCTCTTATCTAAAGTTAAACATGAGATATAATTCATTTGGGGTATATCAAATCATAACTTTATTTAGGCTATATTTAACCTAAATATTGTACTAGAGCGCTGCTTTTGTATGTTTGACTAAATTGTTTGCTTGTGCTTATTTCCTATTGTCTTTTATAATGGCTATTGTTGTTAATTTAGATATTGCTGTTCAATAAATATTGACAGAATTACATATGCCGTATTTAGTATTGAGAAAGGGTCCGTTAGTGATTGTGATTTCGACTTCAGTGAAAGTTACATTATTACACCATTAGATGACTCTTGAGTGACTGGTTGTAAACAAGGAAGTTGTTAAAAGTTAAGGAAAAATATTGTTTTCCTCAGCGGACATTCAAACTGATTTTTTATAATGAATATTATGGACATCGACCTGAAGAATGAATGCTATATCAGATGCAGGTAATACACTCGTTTAATCGATCTCTCTCATAATACTCTACATAATACAATAATCTTCAATGAAGCGAGTCAGTGTTTCTTCGTTAGCTTTGAGATTTGAGATGTGAATCCGTGGCCGATGGAAGTAGTTCTGTACAAAAGAGTGTTTTTAAAGTTGTTTCTTATTTATTTACACACTTGTGCAGTCGAACTGTTGTATAAACGCAATATCACACTCGTAGCCGCACGATGGCTGTATATCAGCACACTGTGATTACCAACGGCGGCCGAAATATACAGCCATATTGCACTGCTACTCGTGTGATATTGCTCATATAAACAGCACTGTTTTCCAATTATGCAACTAAGAAATCCAATGCACATTGGATTTTTTTATTTAATAGTTTTAAATTAAAGTTATTATTATTTAATTACAATTATTTATCTATTATCTATTATTTAAATTAATTATTAAAATAAATTATTGCATTTAATTATTTAATTATTAAAATAAAGGCACAAAATGTACGATTTTTGGATTAAAATACCCCAAAACCACTAGAACAGTGTTATATGTTTTGTTGACTTGTGTACTTGCATTATCCCAAATGTTTCCAAGAATGTTTAAATCCAGAGAAATAAGCGATTTTAACCAGGACACGGACCGTGCGTCGCCTATCAATGACATCATACCTGCGTTACCCTCCGGTTTTATTTTGTAGAAACCATGGAAACACCAAAGCCGCTTTAATATATGATGTGTTTTATTAGACAGGTGAGCAACTGTTTGGATCATTCATGGACAGAAACTAATCATTGTTCAACACAGTTAGTCTTATTGTTTAAATCTGGTGTTCTTGATTTACCGCGAGTACCATGTTTTACCATGCCTAATATGATCTAGCTCACTGCAGTGTGAACAAGTGTCTCATAGTAGCGCCGAGCGAACGCACAGAGTAGCATTATAACATAACTTTAACACACTCAAATGTGTGTAATATGATAAAAAAGCGCTGCGTTCCCCCACACACACATAAGTGGAAGAAGCGGAAGCGCTCGTCTGTGGCAGAATAAAAGCTCCGCCAATTCAAGTCATCAAGACACGCCTTTGTTTTGAATAAGAGACCTCTAGTGGCGAAAAATTACATATTGTGCCTTTAATTTATTGTTGTATTTCATTATTTAAGGAATCCTCCTGTAAGAGTCTAACTCTGTTGTTTAACCATGGCAGTACCATGGAAATAACTTTATTCTGTATAATGTGCATTGAATTTCCTAGCGACATAACTGCTGTTATTTTAGCTAAAAGTTTCTCAGAGAATGAACCCACTACTTGCATGATGTAAAAAGAAAAGCCAGGCCCACCAGCCTGTGTGAGAGTCTCAGTAACCTGATTAGCCGGCCTGTCAGCAGTAATAAGGCCAGGCCTTGGATCTAGTAGCCATCGCTGTGTCAGCTAGTGTGAGATGACAAGGAAGACTGGGAGAACTAACTACAACAGGAGACAGAGAAGTGAGTGAAAGGTGTGTGTTTTAAAATATTTTGTCCTTGCATGCTCAATTTAACATTTAACAGCGTTTCACTTTAGAGATGGTGATGTGGGATGAGCAGATATTATTCTGGAGCACTTGCATCATTGGGTTTTTAATATACTATTGTACAAAAGCATGTAATATTGGAATACCTTATTTATTTGGATTTAAATAATATTTATTATTAATATTTTATAGAGGTGTAATGATACCCTCATGTCACGATTCGATACATATCACGAATCACGATATGATATTATTGCGATACTCCAATGGAAAACTAAAAATGTACCAATAAATTTGGTATTACGTTGGCGGTGGAAATGAATAGGATTGGACTTGGTGCTGGAAACCCACTGGTGACACCAGAATAAAAATATTCATGATTCTGAAGCTGAAAATACAGAATTATTTTAGATGAATATGCCTGCACTGTGTCACAGACTAGATATATTTAGATATAATGTAGGACACTTTTTACTGGTAACAAGACATTTGGCATTATCAGGACACACAAATATTGCATTATTATACATTATATTCAACATTATATATAGTAGTTTAATGTAGTACTGACACTAAAACTCGGTGAACTTGAATTTTTTTCTCACATTAATTTTTATTTTTTCATTACAATATATTGTGACACCCTTAATATTTTATTATTTAAATTACATGATTACATTTTTATTTTATTTTTTATTTTATTATTAAATTAAATTATTGAGTAAAGATTTTAGAAAAATGTCAACGTATTGTTCTAAACTGAACTTTAATAATCTAATAAAATGTAATAAAAGTTTAAATTATATTTTTATAATTTAATGAAATTTAAAGTTTATTTTATTATTTAATTACTTTTTTATTTTATTATTAAATTAAATTATATAGTAAAGAGTAAAGACCTTAAACCCTAAAGCAAAAAACATTTCAACATATTGTTCTAAATTGAGCTTATTGATTTATTATATATTTAATTTAGTGCTGTCAAGTCCATTAATAGCAGTTAATCGCATCCAATATAAAGGTTTGTGTTTACATAATATATGTGTGTGTACTGTGTATAATTATCATGCATGTATATATTTAGGAATTTTTTTTTATATTCATATATAAAATATTTATATATAATATAAATTATATAAATATATATACATGCAAATATTTCTTAAATATATATATATATATATATATATATATATATATATATGCATGTGTGTGTATTTATATATACATAATAATTATACACAGTACACGCACATATATTATGTAAACACAAACGTTTATTTTGGATCGCGATTAATCGATTTGACAGCACTAATTATTTTATTACTAAATTAAATTTAATTAATTGTTTTAAATTTTTTAACAACTCTCTTTTAAGACGAGTCTAACCTCGTTGTTTTTTTATTCGCTGTTGTTTCGAGCTCTATAATGCACATTTTAGTCTATGCTAGGGCTGCACGATTAATCGAAATCGAACCGCAATCGCGATTTGGGTTATGTGCGATTATGAAAGCGCAAAGGCTGCGATTTTAATGAAATAAAGTGCGATCTGTGATCAGTGGCAAATGCTTCTCCGTCTGAAAGACTGCGAGTTTGAGTCGCTTATAACGTGAGTTTGAAAAAGCAACACACGTCAAACATCTTCACAAACTAGTGATGCGAAGCGTTCATAAACCTGTTGTCCAACAAAATACAACGTTTAATAACACGTTTTAACTCACTTCATATCGTCAGTCGAGTGTTTGTGAGCTGATGTGGCTTCTGATCACAGAATGAGGCAGACAATGCATTATTTTATAGTCTTCTATACAGTGATGAAGTCTGTCAGTCAGCACTGCATACTTTATTATTATTATAAAAATACCCGAGAAGGCTTGAAGAACTCAAATACACCATATCTTGATGCAGTCGTTTTGATTGTTTTCATGTTTAATCAGTCAAAGCGTTTCTATCTTCTTCTCTTTTTTTAAAAAAAAAAAAAAGCTTTATTTTCAACAAAAAGCATGTACAAAGCCATATCTCACTGTATAACAAAACACATTTCACATGCCTCAACATAAAGAAACAAGGAACAAGAGAAAAATAAAAAAATAGATAAAAGAGAGAGGGTACATAAGCATCAGTTTACATACAAATATATATTATACATATATTTACATTTGTATTACAATGTAATGTTAAAACAGAAAATATACTTTGCCTGTAAGCACCATTATATAATTTTATTTTATGTGAAAATGTTTAAGGAGGAGCATATATTAATCGTTTTAACTGCTTTACTATTTTTAGATTTTGACATCACATCTATATACATTTTAATCTCTTTTTCAAGGACTATAAAAAGAGGTTTGCCTTTTGTAAACTTGCATTTATGAATGTGAAATTTCCTATCTTTTTATTCAGCCTACAGCGCTAGCTTCGCGTTAGGGATTAGCTGTTACTTCTCTGGGGCAAATGTGGCGTTTCTGCTCGAGGGCGCCCTCTGGCGTCCAGTATGAATGAAACTTTTGGGTAAAAAAATAAGAAAAATAATACTTGTACAGGAGTTTTTTCTCCACAGTGGATGCATAAGAGGCTCATATTTCATATTAAAGACATAGACTTTAAGAAATTGATATCACAGATAAAAAGCACAGATTTTTACAATAAATCCTGATTTTTAGTCATAGGCTGTCTGCATATTAACAGGTAACCCAGCAGTTTTTTTTTTTTTTGTAAAATAAGTTTTCTGTAAAATATAAATATTATTATATTGTTATATTTATTCTTAAATACTCAATTTTTAAAAATGTTATTGTAATGGTAATATTTCTTATTTTGTTAAATATTTTTATTTAGCAATAATAATAATCATAATAATTATTATTAGTCATATTAAACACAATAAACACAAAATGTTACATACACACACTTTTCATTTGTAAAAAAAATAATAAAAAAATCGCATTTTAAATCGCAATTTTAATGCTTCTGAATGATCAGTTGTTTTAAGCTCAAGCTTCTGCAGAGGGCCGTGTGTCTTTAGTGACTGTGGTAGTGAGTAAAACAGACAGACAGGGAGAGAGGGAGGGAGGGAGGGGAAGGAAAGAGTCTTTCAAAAAACCCATGGAGTTTCTTGGCAAGGGGAGGGCAAAGGAACACAAACTGTGGGTGGAACCCTGTGACAGTGTAGACCAAAAACACTAGTACCACGAGTGCTTACTGTGGTTAGTTCTGCTGTAGATCAGGGAGGCTATTAACTTTAGTTTAATTCGATGGATAATACAGGCTTACGCTGAATAATACCAGGTGGACAAGGACTAATAGGCTACTTATTGCAGGTAAAGAGGATTTGTGTCCAGACCCCCAGACTGACCCTTGCTTTGCTGTCCCAGACCCGGAACATCAACCCAGGAATGTCCAATCCCGCACCAGATGCTCATCAAGCGGCCCGTCCGGACCAGACCGAGAGCAACCGGTCGTCCGCACCAACACCCCAAACTTTGAGGAAACCACCTGGGCATCTGAAGCTGGCATGCAGCCTTTCTAAATCAGACTCTGACCTGCTGGCTTCCCCTCATTGTGAGGACGACGGGCCTCTGAGTGGCCGGAGCGAATCCCTGTCCGACTGTGCTGATGAGAGGAAGGAAATGGAGCAGATGCCCTCGTTTGCCTCCGAATGGGACGAGGTAAGAGCTGATGAACTGCAGATTAAAGAGCATGAGACTTCCTCTCATGAGAGTGTAACAGTCACAGTCATGTTTGGGATTTACACTATAATACCCCAGTTACTTTAAAAAAATATACTACTGTTCAAAAGTTTGCGGTCGGTGTGTTTTTTTGTTTTCTTTTTGCAAGAATGCATTAAATTAATCAAAAAACCCAAAGCACAGGACAATGGTGACACCAGAATAAAAATATTCATGATTCTGAAGCTGAAAATACTGAATTATTTTAGACGAATATGCTTACATTGTGTGTCAGACTGATATTTAAAATAATGTAGGACACTTTTTACTGGTAACAAGACATTTGGCATTATCAGGACACACAAATACTGCATTATTATACAGTTTAATGTAGTACTGACACTAAAACTCTGTATTTTTCTCATTGATTTTTTTTTTATTGCAATATATTGTGACACGATATATTGTTACACCCTTAATATTTTATTATTTAAATTACATGATTACATTTTTATTTTATTATCACAATTGATGAAGCAGCACAACTGTTTTCAACATTGATAACATATCAGAATGATTTCTGAAGGATCATGTGACTCTAAAGACTGGAGTAATGATGCTGAAAATACAGCTTTGATCACAGAAATAAATTACATTTTAAAAAATATTCAAATACAAAATGGTTATTTTAAATTGTAATAATATTTCACAATATTTACTGTATTTTGATCAAATAAATACAGCCTTGATGTGCATAAGAGACTTCTTTCAAAACCACATTAGAGTATTTTACCGTCCCCAAACTTTTTAACAGTAGTGTAAGTGTGTTAGTTTTCTGTTTAGTCTTATTTACTGGCAAATGCAATATATAATATCTCTCTTCCCATAGTGTAGTGCCTTAGGCCTGTGTAGTGTACGTGACACAGTGTCTATATACAGAAGCAAGCAATGGTCCAATAAAACTCTATCGCTGCTATTATAATTGACAAAAAAAGCTGATAATGTATGGGGTGTAGGTGTTGCAGGCAAACTACAGAATGTCAGCCTTGTCCAAAATGAAAAAGAAAAAATACAACTAGCCAAACATAGCTGTAGCATTCTGGAAAAGACACTACTTTTTATTTATTTACTGAAAATTGCAATTTCAAACGTCTCCCTTTACCATAGTGTAGTAACTGACTGTAATTCATTACTTCTATTAGTAATAATAATGCAATAATATATACTTTTATAACATTTGTAGACCCAGTAAACCCACATTACTTTTCTTTTCATGCAAGTTATTTTCTAACAAATGCATAGCCAAGCAAGAGCCGCACTCTTATTATTAAAACAAAAAGAATCGGTGTATTCTGCAAAGTATAGTCGTTGCATGCTGTGTTGTTATTGTTAACTAAAACTAATTTAAATATAAATATAAGATGAAAAATTTGGCAATTAAAAATTCAAAAAGTTGAAGTACTAAAATTACTAAAACTCAAACTGCATAAATAAAAATAACTTAAATTTAAATATTACTATTTAAAAAAACAAAAACTAATAAAAATGACAATTTAAATGAAATATAAAAATAAAAGCTAGTTCAAAATAATATTAAAAGCTATAATAGTATTAAAATAATACTAAAATAAGAACAAAAAAAGAGCCAAATAACAGTATAAAAAGCAACAATGTAACATTTAATTTTTAGAACTTTTATTACGTGTCGCGCAACAATGTAACGTGTTACTTTTAGTGCTGGGCAATCGATTAATCGCATCCAAAATAAAAGTTTGTGTTTACATAATATATGTGTGTGTACTGTGTATAATTATTATGTATATATAAATACACACACATGTATATATTTAAGAAAAATGTTATATTTTTATAAAAAAAATTATATTTATATATATAATTATAAATACAGTATATACATGCAAATATTTCTTAAATATATACATGCATGTGCGTGCATAATAATTATATACAGTACACACACATATATTATGTAAACACAAACTTTTATTTTGGATGCGATTAATCGATTGCACTAGTTACTTTTAAAAGTAGCCTTCTCCAACACTTGTTGTGGGTGGAAACTCTAGCAGTGCGTAAGGTTGAGGAGGAAGGGAGGAAGAACGAGGCAGCGAGTCTTGACAATATCAGCGCCAGTGGCTGAATGCTGAACGCTTGGCTGGGCTCATCAGTCCTTCTGCTGCTCTGTGCTGGCCACAGCGCACGGGGCTAATTGGGCCTTAACTGTCACTCCGCATCTTCTCAGGAAGCTTCCCAGGGGTCGGCCCACGCTGCACACACAACAGCTCCCCTCCCCTCGCGCCGGAGCTTTAGTCAGAGCCCGAATGAGTGTGTCTGCTGCATTCACACCTCGTGCTGATCAGAGGTTCACATCAGTGACAAACATGCATGGTGATTAAATCATTGATCGCGATTATTGGCGCTGTCAGCTGATACTATTGTAATGGTATCTGATTTGACAAATGTATGAGTATTTTCAGTAAATACAATGAAGCAAGCCTGGACGTTACAGGGATTTTCCCATAGTTAAAATCGACATAAATTATATCCGAGTGAAACAGCTTCGCAAACAAGAACAAATGTAGGGGCTTGATTTTGTCCGTGGGGAATTGATTGGATCATGGGCGTCGGAAGCCAAAAAATGTGGGTGGGTCCTCTCCCAGAAACTTTTTACTGGGGTAGATGCCATTTACATTGAGTACAAATATATTGCCTTGTTTACTAAATGTCTGGTTGGGCCAGACAAAATTACAGAAAACACAGTATCATTAACAGCCCATGTTAACTAACCCATTAACAATAGTGTAGGGGTAAGATGCATGGCGTCAAATTTTGATGCAAATCGACCCGAGGTTCGAATCTGCCTTTTGCCGAACTCGCTCTACTCCCTTTTCCCATCACATATCAGAGCAGAAAGGCATTTATTTTCAATAAAAATGAAGAAAATATTAGAAAAGTGGAAATAAAGCATCTAACATATGTTTAATAATAAGTGTTTATCGGTTAGGGGTAGGTAAACAGACATGCGCTGACAGGTTGCCCCACCCTCGTCATCAGAGAAGAGATGAGATGTTGCTGTTGTTCTGATTCAAGATTACGAGGCACATGCATTTAACAAAAATAATGATGTGCACAGGTAAATCATTTATAATAAAGTCTACTTTAAGGGGTGTTGTTTGTTAGTTGCTAAAATCCCCTTGGATGTTTTATGGGTTATTGCTAGTAGGGCTGTGCAATTAATCGCAATTGATTTTCGTAATTTCGATTTCGGCGTCCAACGATCATGAAAGATAATTGAGGTAAAACAATTATTGTGTCGCTGCCACATTCCGTCTTCCTTCACAGCGGTGCGCTTTCGTTCCTCCCTAAAAGCCCAGAAAGTTAACATTCAAACTGGCCAAATAGGCGAGTGTTTAATGGCGTTATTTAAAGCGCATTATGCCGCAAAAGAGACACTGGCCAGGCAGCTTTCTGTGTGCACGCTCCGAGTGGATAGGCAAAGTATACTTTGAGCTTCAGGTGTGGGCCTAAACCGTCAAATACACACAAAAAACTGGGTTGTTACGTCTGACCCAGGATCAGGGTAACACAAAAACTACCCAAACACTGGGTTGTTACGTCTGACCCAGGATCAGGGTAACACAAAAACTACCCAAATACTGGTTGTTACGTCTGACCTAGGATCAGGGTAACACAAAAACTACCCAAACACTGGGTTGTTACGTCTGACCCAGGATCAGGGTTACACAAAAACTACCCAAAAACTGGGTTGTTACGTCTGACCCAGGATCAGGGTTACACAAAAACTACCCAAAAACTGGGTTGTTACGTCTGACCCAGGATCTGGCTAACACAAAAACTACCCAAACACTGGGTTGTTACGTCTGACCCAGGATCAGGGTAACACAAAAACTACCCAAATACTGGTTGTTACGTCTGACCTAGGATCAGGGTAACACAAAAACTACCCAAACACTGGGTTGTTACGTCTGACCCAGGATCAGGGTTACACAAAAACTACCCAAAAACTGGGTTGTTACGTCTGACCCAGGATCAGGGTAACACAAAAACTACCCAAACACTGGGTTGTTACGTCTGACCCGGGATCAGGGTAACACAAAAACTACCCAAACACTGGGTTGTTATGTCTGACCCAGGATCAGGGTAACACAAAAACTACCCAAACACTGGGTTGTTACGTCTGACCCAGGATCAGGGTTACACAAAAACTACCCAAACACTGGGTTGTTACGTCTGACCCAGGATCTGGCTAACACAAAAACTACCCAAACACTGGGTTGTTACGTCTGACCCAGGATCAGGGTTACACAAAAACTACCCAAACACTGGGTTGTTACGTCTGACCCAGGATCAGGGTAACACAAAAACTACCCAAACACTGGGTTGTTACGTCTGACCCAGGATCAGGGTAACACAAAAACTACCCAAACACTGGGTTGTTACGTCTGACCCAGGATCAGGGTTACACAAAAACTACCCAAACACTGGGTTGTTACGTCTGACCCAGGATCAGGGTAACACAAAAACTACCAAAACACTGGGTTGTTACGTCTGACCCAGGATCAGGGTTACACAAAAACTACCCAAAAACTGGGTTGTTACGTCTGACCCAGGATCTGGCTAACACAAAAACTACCCAAACACTGGGTTGTTACGTCTGACCCAGGATCAGGGTAACACAAAAACTACCCAAACACTGGGTTGTTACGTCTGACCCAGGATCAGGGTAACACAAAAACTACCCAAACACTGGGTTGTTACGTCTGACCCAGGATCAGGGTTACACAAAAACTACCCAAACACTGGGTTGTTACGTCTGACCCAGGATCAGGGTAACACAAAAACTACCAAAACACTGGGTTGTTACGTCTGACCCAGGATCAGGGTTACACAAAAACTACCCAAAAACTGGGTTGTTACGTCTGACCCAGGATCTGGCTAACACAAAAACTACCCAAACACTGGGTTGTTACGTCTGACCCAGGATCAGGGTAACACAAAAACTACCCAAACACTGGGTTGTTACGTCTGACCCAGGATCAGGGTAACACAAAAACTACCCAAACACTGGGTTGTTACGTCTGACCCAGGATCAGGGTTACACAAAAACTACCCAAACACTGGGTTGTTACGTCTGACCCAGGATCAGGGTAACACAAAAACTACCCAAACACTGGGTTGTTACGTCTGACCCAGGATCAGGGTTACACAAAA
The DNA here is from genome assembly GCA_039654105.1 of Coreius guichenoti. Lineage (NCBI taxonomy): Eukaryota > Metazoa > Chordata > Actinopteri > Cypriniformes > Gobionidae > Coreius > Coreius guichenoti. The sequence continues at coordinate 40,640,251 of CM077180.1, forward strand.
ACTACCCAAAAACTGGGTTGTTACGTCTGACCCAGGATCTGGCTAGCACAAAAACTACCCAAACACTGGGTTGTTACGTCTGACCCAGGATCAGGGTTACACAAATAATACCCAAACACTGGGTTGTTACGTCTGACCCAGGATCAGGGTTACACAAAAACTACCCAAACACTGGGTTGTTACGTCTGACCCAGGATCAGGGTTACACAAAAACTACCCAAACACTGGTTGTTACGTCTGACCCAGGATCAGGGTAACACAAAAACTACCCAAACACTGGTTGTTACGTCTGACCCAGGATCAGGGTAACACAAAAACTACCCAAACACTGGGTTGTTACGTCTGACCCAGGATCAGGGTAACACAAAAACTACCCAAACACTGGTTGTTACGTCTGACCCAGGATCAGGGTTACACAAAAACTACCCAAACACTGGTTGTTACGTCTGACCCAGGATCAGGGTAACACAAAAACTACCCAAACACTGGGTTGTTACGTCTGACCCAGGATCAGGGTAACACAAAAACTACCCAAAACACTGGTTGTTACGTCTGACCCAGGATCAGGGTAACACAAAAACTACCCAAACACTGGTTGTTACGTCTGACCCAGGATCAGGGTTACACAAAAACTACCCAAACACTGGTTGTTACGTCTGACCCAGGATCAGGGTAACACAAAAACTACCCAAACACTGGGTTGTTACGTCTGACCCAGGATCAGGGTAACACAAAAACTACCCAAAACACTGGTTGTTACGTCTGACCCAGGATCAGGGTAACACAAAAACTACCCAAACACTGGTTGTTACGTCTGACCCAGGATCAGGGTAACACAAAAACTACCCAAACACTGGGTTGTTACGTCTGACCCAGGTTCAGGGTTACACAAAAACTACCCAAACACTGGGTTGTTACGTCTGACCCAGGATCAGGGTAACACAAAAACTACCCAAACACTGAAAAACAACCCAAAAAAATTACCCAAAAGGCTCAACCCAGGATTTGGGTAGAAAAAATAACCCAAGATTTTTTAGAGTGTATATGGTGCTTGTTTGGGTGTTTTAGATTATTTTTTTAGATTGTGTTTTAGGTGTTGGCTAACTGAGTCATTACTAGACTGTTCCTGTTCTGAGGCAGTGTTATTTTTAATATTGCATATGTACTATTATAGCATATAATTTATCATTTTCATCATTTTTTTATATTCCTTTGTTTTTCTGGCTGGGTGATTGCTAGGGTTTTTAGGTCATTGCTAGACACAGATAAGATGGTAACTTAGCACATTAATATTAAATTCAGTTGTGCAGTCACATGAATGCATATTTCGAGTATTTTACAAATGCTTGACTTGCTCGTCTGATCAGAATTTAAACTCTATCCATTTAAAAAAAAAAAATAATAATAATAGGAGCAATCAAATTTAAACTCAAAGTTTTATGAAACATTAGACTCAGTTGGAGCTGGGAGCAATTATATTATCAGATTTTGGAGCATTATTCAAACTTAACCAGTTTAATGGATCTGCTATTTGGCGCTCAGGGTGGAGTGTCCTGTACTCAAGAACATCCTGTTTCACAGTCGTCCACTGATGCTGCTTCTTCCCATTATATATAGATGACATCTATAAGCTTGAGTGAGGGAGGCTGAAAATGAGAGAGGGTGGGTTTGGAGAAATGACTGGGCAGATGAGGTGGTCTTACGGTTAACACACAGATACAAAACAACTTCTAATGCAACATCCGAGCTGAGCACTAATATGCAGTGAGACGCAGCCAATATGCTGGCACACACTCACACTGTATCCCGTGCAAAATGGCTGTATCAGCATTTGTGCGTTAGTCACGGTAATGAATGTTCCTTGGACACAACTTCTGAAGTGTGTAATCTTTTTGATGTAAAAAACGATCTCCTATGCCAGTACCATGGCAGGATCCAGTATTTCCATGATATTCTTTGACGTGCATTTAATTGCAATGTAAAACAGCATGGTATATGAATTAAAATGGCAACTTTTTAATTCCATACTTTATCAAAGTATTAAATCTCTGTATCATGCAAATGGATAAACGGAAATGTTTTGATGAATTAATGAATTCCACTTCATGAAACATTATATTTAATTCATTCAACTCATGTTGATTCAATTATGCCATAGAGGTTTAAATGATAAAACTACTCAATTTTATTTTATTTTTAAAAACTAGTTGCCGTAGTTTTACTTTTTGCAAAGTGAAAACAATTCAAACGTTAACGGGATAGTTCACCCAAACATGAAAATTCTGTCATTAATTACTCACGTGCTGCGTAACACGAGAATGAACCTCATTGGTTCTTGCTGAAGCTCAAACGTGCTGCGTAACACGAGAATGAACCTCATTGGCTCTCGCTGAAGCTCAAACGTGCTGCGTAACACGAGAATGAACCTCATTGGTTCTTGCTGACGCTCAAACGTGCTGCGTAACACGAGAATGAACCTCATTGGTTCTTGAGAAGCTCAAACGTGCTGCATAACACGAGAATGAACCTCATTGGTTCTTGAGAAGCTCAAACGTGCTGCGTAACACAAGAATGAACCTCATTGGTTCTTGCTGAAGCTCAAACATGCTGCGTAACACAAGAATGAACCTCATTGGTTCTTGCTGAAGCTCAAACGTGCTGCGTAACACAAGAATGAACCTCATTGGTTCTTGAGAAGCTCAAACGTGATGCGTAACATGAGAATGAACTTCACTGGTTCTTGCTGACGCTCAAACGTGCTGCGTAACACGAGAATGAACCTCATTGGTTCTTGAGAAGCTCAAACGTGCTGCGTAACGTGAGAATGAACCTCATTGGTTCTCGCTGAAGCTCAAATGTGATGCGTAACACGAGAATGAACCTCATTGGTTCTCGCTGAAGCTCAAACGTGCTGCGTAACACGAGAATGAACCTCATTGGTTCTTGCTGACGCTCAAACGTGCTGCGTAACACGAGAATGAACGTCATTGGTTCTTGCTGAAGCTCAAACGTGATGCGCAACACGAGAATGAACCTCATTGGTTCTTGCTGACACTCAAACGTGCTGCGTAACACGAGAATGAACGTCATTGGTTCTTGCTGAAGCTCAAACGTGATGCGCAACACGAGAATGAACCTCATTGGTTCTTGCTGACACTCAAACGTGCTGCGTAACACGAGAATGAACCTCATTGGTTCTTCCTGAAGCTCAAACGTGATGCGCAACACGAGAATGAACCTCATTGGTTCTTGCTGACACTCAAACGTGCTGCGTAACACGAGAATGAACCTCATTGGTTCTTCCTGAAGCTCAAACGTGCTGCGTAACACGAGAATGAACCTCATTGGTTCTCAAGCGTCAAGCGAACATGCGTGAGCTTCTGTTTACCTCAGCTGATGTCTGAGTTGATGAATGTTTAAATGTGAATAAAAGCCTTAATTCAATCTGTTCATCATATAAAGCGATCGAGTCTCTCAATTCATATGGATTAGTTTTACGACCTCTTTATGAACTTTTTGAAGCGTCAAAGTGGTAGTTGAATAGCTGTCAATGCAGGGACAGAAATCTTCATTTGTGTTCCGAAGATGAACGAAAGTTTTACGAGTTTGAAATGACATGAGGGTGAATAAATGATGACAGAATTTTCATTTTTGGGTGAACTAACCCTTTAATACTAAAAGTTTTGTTTTGTTTCATTTGAATTGATTGTATTTAAATGCGTGTAAAGTAAGCCATCCTTCATGTATGCACATTTTTAACACTGCCAGTGTGACTGAAACAGCCCATAGCTCAGTGTGTTAATGTTTCAGCACTTCTGCAGAAAACCTGTTTAAAAATAATTTCATGTTTGAGTGAGCGGTCAAACATGCTTTCCACAGATGGCTATGTAAGTCTCTTCATAATTTATATGCTAACGGAAGATGTCAGGAGAAACGTATGTTCAGATGGCAAGTGAAAGATGTGCACGGGGGAAAAGAAGTGGGCGGCAAATGCTTTCCCCTGTCAGGGAACGTCTGAGACTTTATGGCCCGTTCCACACACAGGCTCTACATGTTCACTGAGCTTTGTTGCAAATTAGTGGCATTGGCCATTTCTTTTTTTCCCGAAGATCAATCTTTGTTTGCATTTGCATGGGACATTATCCTTCCTGCATTCTTGTACTCACAAGTACATGGAGCAAATGCATGTAAAGAGGTTAACAGTAAAACGTGCAGTTAATTATTACCAAAATAATTAATTAAAGTCAGCATAAAACAGAAGTTGTGATAGTCTTAACTTCCCTATTGTGATTTATTAACTGTTTTAGCCCAAATCTACAACCACAAAATAAGTAAGTAATGCAGGAACCTTAAACTAGTAAAACCTTAATGGGGTCTTGAACTGAGAAATCAAATTTTCCTTGAGCTTTTGACATATAAGAGGTCATCATACTATAAGAAGAAGATCAGCGCCTACTTCATCATCACAACTTTGGCGTGTTAGTGAGATGACGAGGAGAGAAGAGCGATACAGGATCACTGGACTAAAAATAACATTACCTTCCAAAGGATCCTAATGCTAGGAATGTGCTTATTTATTTTCAACAATGTGAATGTCTCAGTTGAGCATTATTTATTTGTATTCGCTACATTTCACTGTGGATTCTTTGGGAAATCAGTCGCAGGCTTTGCAAACAGACTTTTACGATATGGACTCGACAGTAATGCCACAACATGTGAGTAACCGTGTTAATTCTAATGCCTGATCTGAGACCAGTGATTTCTGATATGTAATGATTCATGTACAGTCAGATGTTCTTCGTCTGTGTGTCAGTAAATCAAACCAGTGACTAAACGCTCAACTTCACATTGTTTCTCTTAGTAGGATGAAAATAATCTGTTATTTGAACTGTGATTAAATTATGTATAGAATGCGATCAAAGAACGCTCCCTTTACAATCGCTGGAGCTGTCAATCAAACAGCGCGAGTTTATCAGTGACTGAGTTCTGGACTCTCGCCAGAACTCCCATAATAATCAACGAATCTCTTATTTACATCGTGTTAGTTGTTAGATTAACAATCACGGCAGTGAGCGTTTACACTGAAGTCTCACAGCAGCCAATCACGGCAGTGGGTGTTTACACTGAAGTCTCACAGCAGCCAATCACAGCAGTGGGCGTTTAAACTGAAGTCTCACAGCAGCCAATCACAGCAGAGGGTGTTTTCACTGAAGTCTCACAGCAGCCAATCACAGCAGTGGGTGTTTACACTGAAGTCTCACAGCAGCCAATCACAGCAGTGGGCGTTTAAACTGAAGTCTCACAGCAGCCAATCACAGCAGTGGGCGTTTACACTGAAGTCTCACAGCAGCCAATCACGGCAGTGGCCGTTTACACTGAAGTCTCACAGCAGCCAATCACAGCAGTGGGCGTTTACACTGAAGTCTCACAGCAGCCAATCACAGCAGTGGCCGTTTACACTGAAGTCTCACAGCAGCCAATCACAGCAGTGGCCGTTTACACTGAAGTCTCACAGCAGCCAATCACGGCAGTGGCCGTTTACACTGAAGTCTCACAGCAGCCAATCACGGCAGTGGCCGTTTACACTGAAGTCTCACAGCAGCCAATCACAGCAGTGGGCGTTTACACTGAAGTCTCACAGCAGACACGCCCCTTCAAACAGAGAATTCCAAATCAGAGGCTAAAATCAGGGTTGGAAAAATGCCTTTTATTTCTAAATTATGACAATTTTTTATGTAAAAATCATACTAACATCACAAGTGTGTCACAGTTATGTTCAGTTTGTTTTAGTTTTCATGGACATTCAGTTTGTTTTCATCAGTCACATGTGTTCCTTTGTTCTATTTCCCGCCACAATCTGTCACCATGGACACTAACCTCATTCATCATAGCTGTTCTTCATTTTATTAATCACCTTGTGTATTTAAGTTCCTCTTTTTCATTCAGTTGCTGTCTGGTATTGTTTGTGTGCAGACACGCTGTTACTTTGCCTTTGGATATTCTGAGTTTGTTTTATTAAAGAACCTAGTTTGTACAAACCTGTTTGAACCTTTTTCATCATCTTTATCTGAACCAGATTGTGACAAAGTGCACCACAGGAAACATAAAACAATTAAACAAGGCAGTTCATGACCCATTTAAAAACTTAATGTAATTCAATAAAAAAAGACTGACAACCCTAGTTTCAATACAGTATACAAAGGCTTTTTGTGCTAATCTCATTTTGTGGATGTAAAACTTGACTAAAATAATGTTTAATTAGAATATACTTTTTATTTTCTGATATGACTTTTGAAATATAACAATATATGTATCGTTTTATTTGCTTTATGCATATCCAGTTTGAAGTATTACAGAATGCGTTGCGAAACTTTATCACAAATAGTTTGGACAGTTGCATTTACTGATTGGTATCGTATGAATGGCCAGATATGTGTTTCTCAGAATGAGACGGTGGTGGTGATCATATCCTGATCTTATGGCTTCCTCTGTGGTGTCGTTCACTCCGGTCTCTGAAGCCTGTAATCTTGTTACTCTGGCACATGGGACGAGGCAGAGCTGTATGAGATCTTTATTACCCCATTTCACATTTGCTCAAGCTGCTGGCTTCTACATATTCACTCATTAGGTTGGACATTGTGTGATGTTCCTTATTGCTGTCTCTGCAGAATGAAAATGCTCGCCTTTCATGAACTGTTTTTGGAAGTTAGTGGCTTGAGGCTACGACCGCAATAACTCTCTCTCTCCGTCTCTCTCTCTCCAATTTCATGAGTGAATTCCTCAAAAACAAACGTCTGCACATTTAGAATAAATCCGCACATTTTTAGACAATATACGAACGCTAAAGTCCTTCTTACAATGTATGTTTGTAATGCAAAAACTCCTGAGAAAGATGTTAAAGGAATATTCTGGGTTAAAAATCTGTGGCATGATCATGCTGTTGATTACCACAGAAAAAAAAGACTCGTCCCACAGAGCAAATAATAAAACGCATTGATAGAAATCGACTTACAACTAAAGTCTTTGAATGTCTTGTGTTTTTCAGTCATTTTTGTAGTTGTATTCCTTTAAAGGCACAATATGTAATTTTTCGGTCTCTTATTCAAAACAAAGGCGTGTCTTGACTCCTTGATTGGGCGGAGCTTTTATTCTGTCAGACGAGCGCTTCCGCTTCATCCGCTCATGTGTGTGTGGGGGAACGCAGCGCTGTTTATCATATTACACACATTTGAGTGTGTTAAAGTTACGTTATAATGCTACTCTGTGCGTTCACTCGGCACTACGAGACACTTGTTCACACTGCAGTGAGCGAGATCATATGGTAAAACATGGTACTCGCGGTAAATCAAGAACACCAGATCTAAACAATAAGACTAACTGTGTTGAGCTGGAGAACAATGATTAGTTTCTGTCCATGAATGATCCAAACAGTTGTGCACCTGTCTAATAAAACACATCATATATTAAAGCGGCTTTGGTGTTTCCATGGTTACTACACAATAAAACCAGATGGTAACGCGGGTATGATGTCATTGATAGGCGACGCACGGCCCGTGTCCTGGTTAAAATCACTTATTTCTCTGGATTTAAACATTCTTGGAAACATTTGGGATAATGCAAGTACACAAGTCAACACAATATATAACACTGTTCTAGTGGTTTTTGGATATTTTAATCTAAATATCTTACATATTGTGCCTTTAAGGCCTGTTCACAACAAGTTCGATATGATATGATTGACACAAAAATGTAAAAGGTAACACTTTACAATAAGGTTTCATTTGTGAACATTCATTAATGTATTAACTGACATGAACTAACCATAAGCTATACATTTTTGGAAAGTTTCTGGAAATTTACCAGAAATTGTAAGCCCCTTTGCAACCCTACTTTTGATTTTAATAATGTACTAAATGTTGAAATTAACATTAACAAAGATTAATAAACGCTGTAGAAATAATACAAATTATACAATTTAACAACAATTTATTAAAAGTTTGACAAAAATTACATGTTTAAGGCCTTATGAAATTTTTACCAAAAAATGTTTACCAAATTCTTGTTTTTCAGTTTTCTGAATTCCATTTTAATGGTCAAAAAGTATGTCTAATTAATTGAATTCATAAAAACAACAATTTATTATTATTTTTTTTTAAATTAAGAAAAAATAAAAACAACTTTTTTGTCAAAGTGCTGCACAACAGACCTTTACTGAAAATTAAAACGAAAATTAAAAAATTGTGATTATTCCTTTATTATTATTATTATTATTATTAGTGTTATTATTAGTGTTAGCATTATTATAACATTGAGGCGTATCTAACTTCTACTGTACAACAGTGATATATTTCTGTCACAGTTTCTTCAAGTTAAGCCGAACTTTTATTTTGACGGGTTGCCGTGAAGAGCTTTGAGTTTCTGTGTGTTTCTGATATTATGATGATAGTTTTTCTCAGATGAAACGGTAAAATGCTGCTGAAGTGACTCTGGAGATGAAGTTCATGCGTTCATGTCCTCATATAGAGGCTGAAAACACCGCGAGCGTCACGCGTGCTTCAGTGTGTGTGTGTGTGTGTGTGTGTGTGTGTGTGTGTGTGTGTGTGTGTGTGTGTGTGCGTGTGTGGGAAATCAAACCATTCATTCACACACACACACACACACAACATGACGATTCATATTTAAATATGCGGTTTAATATTCACACACACTAGTCTATATCGCCATCTGATGTAAGTGTGCCGACCTGCTTTTGATTTATTCATCAGAAATTGGACAAATTCCGTGAAATTATACAATAAATTCAATTTTTATGACTGGATTCCGCAATTCTGTCTACGTTTTCCGCATTGCGGATATCAAAGGGCCATAAGTTAGCTAATGTTAACAAATGAGACCCTATTATAAAGTGTTACCATGTAGAATATTTTATTTTGTTTATTTTTTAAATATTTTATTATACAGTATTTTATTTTAGAATCAGTCATTGTAGTGGTTTACATGATAAAATGCCTGAATTTATTATATGGCTGTATAATATTTTGGATTCTGTGTAAAGGAATTCATACGGATGCTTTTTTTTTTTTATTAAAAAAAATGTCTTTACATATATAAGGTAACTTTTACAAACTAGCTGTCGTCCTCCACAATCAAGGCCTTTTGACATGAAACAAACAATATTAATTATCCATATAAATGCATAGTTATCAACATGAAGAACATGATATTATAAAAAAAAGTAAAATTGATTTGCGCCGCACAACATCCAACATGATGCAGAATAGGACTTTATCTGTGGGACTTTGGAATAGCATGAATCGTGCAGAAGAAGACCAGGAACTTGCATTAATAAAGTAAATCAAATGTCAATGTTGGCATTAAGCCGAGTTTTAGTCTTAATGCCAGACGTCAGCTGAGTATCTGAACTGTAAAATGTCTGTGCTTCTGAAGCCTGAATGTGAACGCTGAGGGATTCTGGGAGGTGCGCCATGGAACGTGTGATGATGCATTGTGCATTCTATAATGGATAGACATGAGAAGTGTACAGAAGTAAGTCAGTCCAGGATGTAGGTTAGTTGAGAGTGGGAAATGCAAAGGCCTGTATGGCTGGAGGGATCCACCACGTGGACCGTGGCATCTGACTGCTAAATGAATCTAGGGGCTTGCCAGCATGTTGATGCCACAAGCACACAGCAGATGAGTTTGGCAGACTTTAAATATTACATCAAAAATCAGCGTTTTTCTATTTCAGGCCTCTCCTAAAAGTCTATTGATTGGAGAGTAATCTTCAAGCTTTAATGTGCTTTCAGTTTGCTTCTCTAGTCGGTGTGGTTCTGGTGTATCGCTGAGGGTGACTGGCTTATTAATTAATTCATTATTTTTTTTAATTTTTGCTTACAAAAAAAATTTGCCAGCTGTGGTTGCCTGAATAATTCTGTAAAAAATACAGTAAAAATGTAAACATTTACAGAACAACCTTTAATTTTTACAGGATAAAACTGTAATTTACAGAGTTGGAAACATCTTGAAAAAAATCTGCCCACAAATTTTGTATGCATTCAAATTGTATAATATCCAAGGTACACATTTCTAGTAATTGTGCAGTTCTCATATTGTATTTTCAGAAAGTTTTGGAATATTTTTCCTCTCCCCAAATTTGTCACTACCGAAACACAATCATATATAATTTAATAAGAAGGGTTATATTGACCTATTAAGATTTTGTTTGCATCTAAAATATATATTTTTTGCTATTTCATTAAAAACTTTTCAGAGGTAAATCGATAACAAATACAGTTTTAACAGTATTTCAAGTGTAATTTATGAGATTTGTTGTATTTTGAATCCAATCTTTCTTTGTAAAAGTCATAAAGTTTATCATACTGATTTCAGGGTTAAGGATTCATTAGTTTGAATATACATTGAACCAAACACTATCATAACATCTTGATTATTCAATATACTTTATTTTCTTTATCCCATGTTTTGATAGCGACCACATCACATTACAGAATTTTAACCTAAATACTAATGATTTGCATAACTGTACTAAGATTTTGTTTATTTGCCCCAAAATAAAGGATTATGTTCCCTTTTGTCACTACCAAAACGATGATGTCACAACTAGGGTTGCAAAGGGGCGGAAAATTTCCGGAAACTTTTCACGGGAACTTAATCTGGTGAATTTTGGAAATATTCCAATTTGGAAACTTAACAGGAATTTATGGGAATTTACTAGGGGTGTAACAATATATCGTGTCACAATATATCGCAATACAAAAATGTAACAATATGTATCGTGGATAGTGACAATCTGTATTGTGTACAGTTCACCCAAAATAAAAATTACAGTGTGAGGAAAAAATTCACAGAGTTTTAGTGTCAGTACTACATTAAACTACTATATATAATGTTGAATATAATGTATAATAATGCAGTATTTGTGGGTCCTGATAATGCCAAATGTCTTGTTACCAGTAAAAAGTGTCCTACATTATTTTAAATATATCTAGTCTGTGACACAATGCAAGCATATTCATCTAAGATAATTCAGTATTTTCAGCTTCAGAATCATGAATATTTTTATTCTGGTGTCACCATTGTCCTGTGCTTTAGGTTACCAACACCAGGTCCAAGCCTATTAATTTCCACCCCCAATGTAATACCAAATATAGCATTTTAATCAACAGTACATTTTTTGTTAACCTTTTACCATATGTTACCATATGTCTCACAATAATATCGTATCGTGAGGTCAGTATCGTGATATGTATCGAATCGTTACACCCCTAGAATTTACAGAAATGTATGAGAATTTATGGGAATTAATTGGAAATTTTGGGAAATTTATATAAACTGTATCATATACAAACATAAATATAAACATTTTATTTGGTCATATGTTGGACATGTTTTTTTGCATATTGATATGTTTTCCAATTAGTTACTTCTAATTTAGTAAATGTAAATGTAAAACAAATATATTTTTGTATGCATGTGTTATTTATTTCAGTGTCACATGATCCTTCAGAAATCATTCTGATATCTTGATTTGATGCTCATTTATCAATGTTGGAAACAGTTGTGCTGCTTAATGTTTTTTTTGGAACCTGTGATACTTTTTCAGGATTCATTGATGAATAAAAAGTTAAAAAGAACAGCATTTATTCAAAATAGAAATCTTTTCTAACAATATAAGTCTTTACTATCACTTTTTATCAATTTAACACAATCTTGCTGAATAAAAGTATTATTTTTTTATTTCTATAACTTTTTATTCATCAGAGAATCCTGAAAAAAAGTATCACAGGTTATAAAAAAATATTAAGCAGCACAACTGTTTCCAACATTGATAATAAATCCTCATATTAGGATGATTTCTGAAGGATCATGTGACACTGAAGACTGGAGATTCAGCTTTGCATCACATGAATGAAAATGAAATGTCTCGTTAGATCTTTTGCAGTTTTTCCCTGGATATAGTATGGGAACTTACTGTTAACCTATTACCAGTTTTTCCATAGCGTTTTTACAATTTTACAGTTAAAATTACACTCACTTTGTACAGTGATGGCTGTTTCGGGACCAACGCCAAGTGTGAGTTTCTCCTAAAATAGTCTTTTTTTACTATCTAAGAGAAATGCAGAACTACTCATTCTTCTACATTTCAGATCTTCTGCATTCAGATACAGTTGTTTTGGCCAACAACACATGAATTATGAATTCAAATCAGTTCTAACAAAGTCCAATGAAGAGAGTAACCTGTCATGGCAGATTACAGTAAAATGAAAAATTTAACTGCATTTTATAACTCTTCTTTTCTTGATGTTGTATCGTAGATTGAAAAGATCATGACTCTAATTGCCGACATCGAGATCTCCAAGGAGCATCAACCTCCATTGGAAGGTAAATATGAGAGCTTCTGTTGAACACTAAAGAAGATATTTTGAAGAACCAAACAGTTTCTGGTCCCCATTGACTTCCATAGTATTTTTTCCCATACTGTAAGTCAATGGGAGTCTCAGCCCACGCACCGCTGGCTGAACGTCTGATGCATATGGCACACTTAACTGGAAACATTTCAGGATTATCAAGTCGTCATCTGATTGGTTGAATTATCCGGGAGATGTGTGTGTCGCGTTCTTAACGATCCGCCTGGAAACAAAGATGCCATGAAGCCAAACCCCCTCATGGAAAAAGAAAGCCGTTGCGTTTACAACTGTGACAATGGGCCTCATTCATGAAACTTTCGTGAATATACGAGCTAATTTGGAGTAATTTGCACGTAAAATGGACCTTTACGAAAATTCTCTGGATTCACAAACGCTTCGTATACCACGGATTCGCTAGTTAAACGTGTGTATATTAATGAATTCCAAACATTCGTAAATAGGGCGCACGTTCACACTCACTCATAATTAGCATATTCCCCGCCCATGAGTTACAACTACGCAAATGACGTGTCCAGGAACGCTGGAATCTTCTGGACTTCCTTCTCAGGTTTGGCTCCAGTATATTGCATAAATGCTAAAGAGACTAATTGGCCATATGCGTAGCAATATTCAATTATCGTGTGTCCACCAAAGCATTTTTAGCCAGCTAAAAATGCCTGGTGCTCTTCTGAAAACTGCCAGCTGGTGGCGCTTGACGTTTTTCCAGCTGAGATACTTTGGTTGCTATGATACAGAATAGCCATGGCAGTAATGTGTTACTAGTATCTCATTTTGAAGAATATTACTGAATATAAAAATGCAATAACCAGTAACTCCTCCATTGTTGCTCAGTCGTTGTACAAGTAGGATGATTGGTCGGTGTATTATTTGTCCCGCCCCTCCTCCACTGTGATTGGACAGCTGGGTAAAAAAGTGACAGTGACGAGCGCTGCCTATTACCCAAAGTTGAACAGTTGAAAAAAAGATACGTACATAGTGCATCAAAGTGCAATATCATCAGTTTGCCTAAATTAGAACACAGAACATTAAAATGGTGTAAATTTCTTTCGTACCAACTAAAATTTTCAAAATACGATATTTTCGTGAATCCGAAAATTTACATCAGAATGGCTTTATGAACGATTTACACAAAAATTTGTTCTGCTCATGTTTCATGAATGAAGCCCAATGAGCGCTTATCAGGATCAAGTAAACGCTGGATTTTCAAAAGTATTTGAAGTTTGTAAAGTGCATAGACTTTTTAAAATACGTCCAAGAGTTTTACACACCGGTCTGTTATTGTAGGGAAATCAACGTTACATTTTCACGCCCCCAAACATGACGCGGAACAAAACAAATTGTGATTGGTTGCTTTACATGTCAGTCAGACGGCCTCTGGGCCAATGAAAGCTGCGATGGAACTTCTGCTGTCAGTCTGTGAGTAAGTGATGACAGAATTTTCATTTTTGGGTGAACTGTCCCTTTAAGGATTTTGTTTTTATAATCTTAAAAGGATAGTTCGCCCAAATGTGAAAAGTCTTCTTTTACTCACCTTCACGTCATTCCAAACGGTCAACTGTTGTTTTCTTTGGAGAATGCTTTGTATGGCAGAATTTTATGATATCAAATCTTAACAATTATGAAATATCACCTATAAACTAACAAAGCAATGGTACTAAAGTTGCTGAGAAAGCCATTAGACGTGATGCATTTTTTGTGTGTCGCATAAATGCATATTATTGTTTTCTTTCCTTAAAGGTATAGTTCACCCAAAAAATGAAAATTTTGTCATCATTTACTCACCCCTCAAGTTGTTCTAAACCTGTAGGAATTTCTTAGATATTTTGATATTTTGAAGAACCAAACAGTTTCTGGTCCCCATTGACTTGCATAGTATTTTTTCTCATACTTTGTAAGGGTCTAGCCTCAGCCCACGCACCGCTGGCTGAACGTCTGATGCATATGGCGCACTTTTCTGGAAACACTTCAGAATTTTCGAAGTCGTCATCTGATTGGTTGAATTCTATAGGATATCCGGGAGACGTGTGTCGCGTTCTTTAACAGTCTGCCTAGAAACAAAGCCATGAAGCCAAACCCCCTCATGGAAAAAGAAAGCCGTTGTGTTTACAACTGTGACAATGAGCGCTTATCAGGATCAACTAAACGCTGTTCCAAACGGTCAACTATTGTTTTCATTGGAGAATGCTTTGTATGGCAGAATTTTATGATATCAAAGCTTAAAAAGTATGAAATGTCACCTATAAACTAACAAAGCAATGGTACTAAAGTTGCTGAGAAAGCCATTAGACGCGATGCATTTTTTGTGTGTCGCATAAATGCATATTATTGTTTTCTTTCCTTAATGGGGTAGTTCACCCAAAAATGAAACTTTTGTCATCATTTACTCACCCTCAAGTTGTCCCAAATCTGTATGAGTTTCTTACAAAAGAAGATATTTTGAAGGTGAGGGTGCATTAATAATGACAGAATTTTCATTTTTGGGTGAACTGTCCCTTTAAGAGAAGAACCAAATGCTTTTTTGAAGGACAAAATATAGATATTTAGAGGGAAATTAAAACATTAAATGCATGTTAAAGGCATATCTAAGCACAGTAGTATATCCTCTGAATCTTCCCTCAAGTCAGAACTATTTCATTAGCGTCTTTAACTACCAACGGTTTTCTTTCTCGCCCACATGGTCTCACTTTTCACCCCAATTTGGTCTGATATTTTTGTACCTGATATTTTGACACAGACAGCCTCCGGCACACAATGGGCGCCAAGGGCCTACTTTAAAGAGATGACGATCCTTTTACTGTGGCCACAGTAATTAGGTCTTGGTATTCTTTTCTTTTTGAGTGGAGCTTCCCAAGGTAGTTGCTATATATGGAGCGACAGCACTATATTTTAATGGACTTTTCTAGGAGAGATACAATTATTTAGAAAGTACAGCAGAGAATCGCTTCAAAGGATCAGACAGCACTATTGTTCTGTGAGAGACTGTCCTTAAAATTCTCACAGGAGTAATGAGACGCTTGTTGAGTTGTTTGCTGTTGTTAGTGATGAAAATGCCAGTGTTTTCTGAAATATATCAAATTCTTACAGTCACAATAGACCATTTATTGGAAAAGTTGAGAGCTGTTAAGTGGAGGAACGTGATATTGGAGTCAGAGAACAGAGATAGGAAAATGTGCTATTCTTTTTGCAAGAAATATAAAATAAATATTAACACATTTATTATTAAATATTATTTTATCTGTATATAAAGATCAGGCATAACATAACTAATATTCCTAATATTGTGTTGGTCCCCCTTTTGCTGCCAAAACAGCCCTGACCCATCGAGGCATGGACTCCACTAGACCCCTGAAGGTGTGCTGTGGTATCTGGCACCAAGATGTTAGCAGCAGATCCTTTAAGTCCTGTAAGTTGCAAGGTGGGGTGTCCATGGATCGGACTTGTTTGTTCAGCACATCCCACAGATGCTCGATTGGATTGAGATCTGGGGAATTTGGAGGCCAAGTCAACACCTCAAACTCGTTGTTGTGCTCCTCAAACCATTCCTGAACCATTTTTGCTTTTTGGCAGGAGCATTATCCTGCTGAAAGAGCCACAGCCACCAGGGAATACCGTTTCCATGAAAGGGTGTACATGGTCTGCAACAATGCTTAGGTAGGTGGTACGTGTCAAAGTAACATCCACATGGATGGAAGGACCCAAGGTTTCCCAGCAGAACATTGCCCAAAGCATCACACTGCCTCCGCCGGCTTGCCTTCTTCCCATAGTGCATCCTGGTGCCATGTGTTCCCCAGGTAAGCGACGCACACACACCCGGCCATCCACGTGATGTAAAAGAAAACGTGATTCATCAGACCAGGCCACCTTCTTCCATTGCTCCGTGGTCCAGTTCTGATGCTCACGTGCCACTGTTGTGCTTTCAGCGGTGGACAGGGGTCAGCATGGGCACCCTGACTGGTCTGCGGCTATGCCGCCCCATACACAACAAACTGCGATGCACTGTGTATTCTGACACCTTTTTGTTTTTCCTTGTTTTGCTCACGTTGGATAAAAGCATCTGCTGAATTAATAAATGTAATAAATGTAATTTTGTGAGCATTTGTATTAATTTTGGTGACATTTTTGACACAATCCCTCATTAATTTCTGAACCGGCACAATAAAAAAATCAAATTAGAAATAAGTTATTGATTGCATCTGAAGCAGTAAGTTTTACATCCAGTCACATTAATGATGTTAATAAATAAATCAGACAATGCCCCGGCAATTTAATGATATCCCAGCAGTTGTGGTCTTGACCGGTTGTCTCGAGTACTACAACACTAGAAATTATTATTATTTTTTTTTTTACAGTTTATCTATGGTTTTTTACTGACAGTATTCTTCTGGGTAACACTTTATTTTACAGTGTCTTTGTTACATATGTTACATGTACTTACCATAGTAATAACAGTAAATTATGCATAATTACATGCAACTAACCCTCAACCAAACTCTAACCCTATAGTAAGTATGTAGTAATGTAGTTAATTAATATTACTCAGTACTTAAATATATAATTACAGTGTATCAGACACCTTAAAATAAAGTGTAACCATTATTTATTTTATGGCTCCCCTGCTGCTGTTTTTACGCCTTTTTTTTACTATGGTACATGTAAATAAAAATATATAGCATAGCTACACAGAGAAAAAGGGTGTCAAAATTGTACCTTTAGGTGTACAATATTTTGTCACTGGGGCAGTACCTTTAAAAGGACATCTTTGTACCTTTTTTACTCCTAAAAGGTGCATATTAGTATTACTATATACATACCTTAAGGTACTACCTTTCTGTGATAAAAAAAGGTACAAAGATGTCCTTTTAAGGGTACTGCCCCAGTGACAAGCTGTTGTACCCCTAAAGGTACCTTTTTTCTCTGTGTGTAAGAAACCATAATAATACTATGTTTAAAAGTCAGTATGGCGCCATTGATATTGTTTGGCTCCTTTGTGTTAGCCAATTTGTTAGTGTTTTTGCTTGTTGTTTTGGATAAATTAATGAATGCATGCACCTTCTTTACAAATGAGCGTCCTTTTGAGCATGCAGATGTACTTTACATCTTAAGCCGTGGTCAGTGTGTGTATGGATGTGAATCGCGCCCTGGCAGGCTGACAGTTCGTATGATTCCCGGGCTCTCAGCTGCATGCAGATAATGCCCTACATGCATGCATGAAGCAACACTCATGTGTGACACTGAATTAGACCACATCACGTTATGGAAAACGCGGTCGGCGTTGTCTGCATGTGAGACACGTCTGGCAAACCTGAATTTTGACGATTGGATGTGTCCAGTATGTGGGCACAGGTGGGATTACGTTAAGTGCAGCATGTGCACGGTGCATTTCGCTGACTTAACGTTTAACGTGCAACCCCCCCTCTCCGCTCCGGTACAGTGACACATTCATGAATTTAATTCCTCTGATGATTTACCGTGGGTATGTGGCTTGGCTGCGATTTAATTTTTCATAGAGAGAGTGCAGAGGCACTGGAAGCACTTAAGTGTGGAGGGTGCGGGGTTAGAGGAACCTGCACGGGTTTTTCTTCCTCCTCTCCCTGATCCTGGCACAGTAGTGTGTGTGTTTTGGGTTTGTCTCCTTTTTGTGATGGTGTCCTTTCTGCACCAGCAAGATCAGAGAGCCTGCGTGCAATTTTAATCAGTACAGGGAGCGGGGAATAGATATAGGGGCAGAGAGAGAGAGAGAGAGAGAGAGAGAGAGAAAAGGGGGTGGGGGGGATTGATCGCCACAGAGAGAGAGAGAGAGCGAGTGTGAGACAGAGAGAAAGAGAGACGGGAAGGAGGGGGGTTTGGGAACGAACAGAGCGTATACGCCGTGCAGCGGGTCTCACCATCAGACGGCGTATGTCAGCCATGCAGAGCTCTCGGAAGACACTGAGGAAGTAGAAATCAAGTCAGAGAAGAAAGAAAGCAGTGATACACAGCTAAACTGAATGCATAAGAAGGCGATTACCCACCGCAACTGTGCAGGCGATGGCTTTCCGGAGGGGCACTATGTCATTTGGATGTTTTGCTTTGTGAGTGCCGAATGCAGATGCTCCTGTGACTGAGCGTTCCTGGATCAGGGATGCAGCAATCCTTGCCCCCGAGCGCAAGACCCTTAGGATCGTCTGCTAGAGGAACGGAGCAACCGGATCAGGGGGCAGGGCTGCAACAAGAGGGAGCGTGCCGTCGGCGGGGCTTTCTTATGGGGTTATCCGTCCATCGTGGGAGCTCACTTTATTTCCGTTGGATCAAGGCTTGGCTGTACCTCGATTTGATGGTGTGCTCCGTTCTGGTATGTTAGCCCGGTGAGGTGCGTCTACGCTCGGAAGGACCAGCAGTCCTTGGATTACCGCCGAAGGGCTGCGTGAAGCCGTCAACGGGGCTTTCTTATCCATTGTTTCCACCGGATCAAGGCTTAGCTTTACCTCGTTTTGATGGTGCGTTCCGTTCTGGTATGTTGCTCGGAAGGACCAGGACTACTTGGATTACCGTGACACAACACTACCTAATCGGGGACTGCTTGGGGAAGTGGTCAAACCGGCTACTTTCTACCTTCCTCGTCAACCACGGGAAGGGAGGAATGGGAAGATGTGCCATGAAGATCTTTCAAAGGACGAGACGGCTTCTGGTGTTGAAGAACTGGCGCTGTGTTCAATGAGTTGGGCTCGAGGGTCCATGACAAACTATTACTGTTCTTAAGTCTTTTCTAGAAGATTTTGCTTCCAATCTTAAGGACAAGTCTGTTTTATCATGCCTTGCATTGTGTAGGAATGTGCTGGGGGGAGAGCATGTTGGTTAAGCAGGGCACACTTTCCTAGTATCTTGATATTTTGCTGCAAGCCAAAAGCTCTTTTTGAACTTTTATGATCTTCCTGTCGGAGCGACGTGTAAATGTTCGAATCAGATACGGAAAAGCTGTGTAGACGTTGTTTCGTTTGCTTGCCCTATTCCTGAAGCAACACCAATTTGTTAACTGACTTGACAGTGTTCTTCAAAGGACAAGGTCTACCTCCATACCCCATTCAGCCTTGGTCCTCGTCTCCAGTGCAGTGAGGGCTTGTGGAGGAATCTCCATTACTAGTTTAGTCTGCAAATCTGGGGCTCTGCGTCTAAGCGGAGGCCCGTCGCTCAAGCCTGGACACTGCCTTGCTGTTGCTGCTGCTGCCCTCAGCTCTGCTGGCCAAAGATGATGTGGCAGTGCCACATCTCGGCCTCCGAGTGCCGCTGCTACCGGCTAAACGGTTTTTCACTGCTCAAACGCCATCCTTTGTCGGCAGATGCAGCTGGGAGCCGCGTGCTGGAGCAGTCGGTGGGGGAGTGGCTGGAACACGTGGGCTTTCCTCAGTACGAGAGCAAACTGGTGCTCAATGGGTTCGATGACCTGCGCTACATGGTGAGTGGCTTTTGTGTGTGTGTGTGTGTGTGTGTGTGTGATTGTCACAGCAGGTTGCTCCGGGATGTGGTAAGTTTCTATATATCCAATGTACAAAAGCACAAATTGTGATTCAGTTCACTGAACACTGTCATTCATGGGTAAATATTTGTTTCCAAAGCTCAAAAAAAAAGCATCCTCAGTGTAGATTCAATGTATGTGTTAATTGATATAATAAAAAAATCAGTTTTATAAGTTAAACACTTATATTATAAAAGTATATTTAAAAAAATAAAAGTATAATTTCAGTATACTTTGCTATAAGCTATATAAAAGCTATATAAAATTGTATAAATGTTTCACATTTATTACTGAAGCATTTTATGACCTATGTGGAATATTTGATCTTTTTGATATTTGATATGATCTTGATATTTGATTAAATTAAGTTAGCACATTGCAGGACTGTCTAAAGTGAAGTGCAAAGAAAAACAGCTAAAAGGTGATTAAAAAAATAAAAAAATATTTTTCATTATTATTTTTTTAATTATTATTATGTGGCTGAAAAATTAACATAATTTCAGCCACAGCACCTTAAATATAATTATTATGTATTATAATTTTATATATCCAATATACAAAGGCCCAAAATGTGATTCAGTTCACTGAACACTTTCATTCATGGATACATTTTTTTTTCCAAATAAGGAAGAGCTCTTTTGTTTTATCCTTAATGTATGTGTTAATTGATATAATTTAAAAAATAAGTTTTATAATTTAAACACTTACAGTCAAACCAAAATTTATTTTCACTTCAACATTTTCTCACATTATCACAGTTTATTTGCTATAGTTTAGAAAATGGTAATAAAATATGATAAGAACTCAGAGTTAAACTGAACAAATTCATCTTGATAATGTCAGATAACTTTGATAGAAAGGGATGTAATGGATCACAATCAACCAATCAGCTGTTAGATTTAAGAACACAATTAGATAATACCAGTTTAGCTCAACCAATGAACAAGCAATGCTTCATTTTGTTCAGTCTGTGGTGTCAAAGGTCACATTAGCAATTAAAGAACAAACACTTCAGCAAAACATGCTCAGCTCAAAGTGTCTGATTCATTTTGCTCCCAAATTTTTTTTATCAGTTTTACTGGTGGTCGCTGTATGAAGAGTGTTTGGGTATAGTCACAGTTGCTCTCCTCACATCAGAAATGAACTATAGTGTCCTGCACACACTAGAGAAACATTATACCTGCTGTCTGAATCATTTTTGGTTTGACTGTATATACTGTATATAAAAGTATATTTTAAAAGATAAAAGTATAATTTCAGTATAACTTCATGAAATTTGCTATAAGCTATATAAAAAAAAAAATCTATAAATGTTGCATATTTATTACTGAAGCATTTTAAGGTAGCACATTGGAGGACTATCTAAGTGAAGTGCAAAGCAAAACAGCTAAAAGGTGATTAAAAATGGTGAAATTAATGAGAAAAATTTGTTAAAGTACATAATTTCAGCCATAGCACTTTAAATATAATTATTATGTATTATAAAAGTGTATAGCCTAAAAGTGTATGTCTGTATTTCCAACTATATACTATCACTACATTATGAAGATATACATATATATGTGTGCGTGTCTGTGTGTGTATATATATATATACATATATATATATATTAGTACTGTCAGTCGATTAAAAAAATTAACTAATTAATCACACATTTTTTCTTGAATTAATCGCAAGTTTTTAATATTTTTATATTGTAATAATTTCACAGTTACTCTCCAAATTAATGTAGCAACTTAAATATTAAATAAAAATATTAAAAATATGGCAGCGTTGTGTGTGTGTGTCATAGTCAGGTCATTCACAGACAGCACGTTCTCTTCTGTCTTTCTGAGCGTCGTGTGTGTGTGTCATAGTCAGGACATTCACAGTCAGCGCGTTCTCTTCTGTCTTTCTGAGCGTCGTGTGTGTGTGTCATAGTCAGGACATTCACAGACAGCGCGTTCTCTTCTGTCTTTCTGTGTGTCGTGTGTGTGTGTCATAGTCAGGACATTCACTGACAGCGCGTTCTCTTCTGTCTTTCTGAGCGTCGTGTGTGTGTGTCATAGTCAGGACATTCACAGACAGCGAGTTCTCTTCTGTCTTTCTGAGCGTCGTGTGTGTGTGTCATAGTCAGGACATTCACTGACAGCGCGTTCTCTTCTGTCTTTCTGTGTGTGTGTGTGTGTGTGTGTCATAGTCAGGACATTCACAGTCAGCGCGTTCTCTTCTGTCTTTCTGAGCATCGTGTGTGTGTGTCATAGTCAGGACATTCACAGTCAGCGCGTTCTCTTCTGTCTTTCTGAGCGTTGTGTGTGTCATAGTCAGGACATTCACAGTCAGCGCGTTCTCTTCTGTCTTTCTGAGCGTCGTGTGTGTCATAGTCAGGACATTCACAGACAGCATGTTCTCTTCTGTCTTTCTGTGTGTCGTGTGTGTGTGTCATAGTCAGGACATTCACAGTCAGCGCGTTCTCTTCTGTCTTTCTGTGTGTGTGTGTGTGTGTCATAGTCAGGACATTCACAGTCAGCGCGTTCTCTTCTGTCTTTCTGAGCGTTGTGTGTGTCATAGTCAGGACATTCACAGTCAGCGCGTTCTCTTCTGTCTTTCTGAGCGTTGTGTGTGTCATAGTCAGGACATTCACAGTCAGCGCGTTCTCTTCTGTCTTTCTGAGCGTTGTGTGTGTCATAGTCAGGACATTCACAGTCAGCGCGTTCTCTTCTGTCTTTCTGAGCGTCGTGTGTGTGTCATAGTCAGGACATTCACAGACAGCGCGTTCTCTTCTGTCTTTCTGAGCGTCGTGTGTGTGTCATAGTCAGGACATTCACAGACAGCGCGTTCTCTTCTGTCTTTCTGAGCGTCGTGTGTGTGTGTCATAGTCAGGTCATTCACAGACAGCGTGTTCTCTTCTGTCTTTCTGAGCGTCGTGTGTGTGTGTCATAGTCAGGACATTCACTGACAGCGCGTTCTCTTCTGTCTTTCTGTGTGTGTGTGTGTGTGTGTCATAGTCAGGACATTCACAGTCAGCGCGTTCTCTTCTGTCTTTCTGAGCATCGTGTGTGTGTGTCATAGTCAGGACATTCACAGTCAGCGCGTTCTCTTCTGTCTTTCTGAGCGTCGTGTGTGTGTCATAGTCAGGACATTCACAGACAGCGCGTTCTCTTCTGTCTTTCTGAGCGTCGTGTGTGTGTGTCATAGTCAGGTCATTCACAGACAGCGTGTTCTCTTCTGTCTTTCTGAGCGTCGTGTGTGTGTGTCATAGTCAGGACATTCACTGACAGCGCGTTCTCTTCTGTCTTTCTGTGTGTGTGTGTGTGTCATAGTCAGGACATTCACAGTCAGCGCGTTCTCTTCTGTCTTTCTGAGCATCGTGTGTGTGTGTCATAGTCAGGACATTCACAGTCAGCGCGTTCTCTTCTGTCTTTCTGAGCGTTGTGTGTGTCATAGTCAGGACATTCACAGACAGCGCGTTCTCTTCTGTCTTTCTGAGCGTCGTGTGTGTGTCATAGTCAGGACATTCACAGTCAGCGCGTTCTCTTCTGTCTTTCTGTGTGTGTGTGTGTGTGTCATAGTCAGGACATTCACAGTCAGCGCGTTCTCTTCTGTCTTTCTGAGCGTTGTGTGTGTCATAGTCAGGACATTCACAGTCAGCGCGTTCTCTTCTGTCTTTCTGAGCGTCGTGTGTGTGTCATAGTCAGGACATTCACAGACAGCACGTTCTCTTCTGTCTTTCTGAGCGTCGTGTGTGTGTGTCATAGTCAGGTCATTCACAGACAGCGCGTTCTCTTCTGTCTTTCTGAGCGTCGTGTGTGTGTGTCATAGTCAGGTCATTCACAGACAGCGTGTTCTCTTCTGTCTTTCTGAGCGCTGTGTGTGTGTGTGTCATAGTCAGGACATTCACAGACAGCGCGTTCTCTTCTGTCTTTCTGTGTGTGTGTGTGTGTCATAGTCAGGACATTCACTGACAGCGCGTTCTCTTCTGTCTTTCTGTGTGTGTGTGTGTGTGTGTCATAGTCAGGACATTCACAGTCAGCGCGTTCTCTTCTGTCTTTCTGAGCGTCGTGTGTGTGTCATAGTCAGGACATTCACAGTCAGCGCGTTCTCTTCTGTCTTTCTGAGCGTCGTGTGTGTGTCATAGTCAGGACATTCACAGTCAGCGCGTTCTCTTCTGTCTTTCTGTGTGTGTGTGTGTGTGTCATAGTCAGGACATTCACAGTCAGCGCGTTCTCTTCTGTCTTTCTGAGCGTCGTGTGTGTGTCATAGTCAGGACATTCACAGACAGCACGTTCTCTTCTGTCTTTCTGAGCGTCGTGTGTGTGTGTCATAGTCAGGTCATTCACAGACAGCGCGTTCTCTTCTGTCTTTCTGAGCGTCGTGTGTGTGTGTCATAGTCAGGTCATTCACAGACAGCGCGTTCTCTTCTGTCTTTCTGAGCGTCGTGTGTGTGTGTCATAGTCAGGACATTCACAGTCAGCGCGTTCTCTTCTGTCTTTCTGAGCGTCGTGTGTGTGTCATAGTCAGGACATTCACAGTCACCGTGTTCTCTTCTGTCTTTCTGAGCGCTGTGTGTGTGTGTGTCATAGTCAGGACATTCACAGACAGCGCGTTCTCTTCTGTCTTTCTGTGTGTGTGTGTGTGTCATAGTCAGGACATTCACTGACAGCGCGTTCTCTTCTGTCTTTCTGAGCGTCGTGTGTGTGTGTGTGTGTGTGTCATAGTCAGGACATTCACAGTCTTTTCTGTCTTTCTGAGCGTCGTGTGTGTGTGTCATAGTCAGGTCATTCACAGACAGCATGTTCTCTTCTGTCTTTCTGAGCGTCGTGTGTGTGTCATAGTCAGGACATTCACAGTCAGCGCGTTCTCTTCTGTCTTTCTGAGTGTCGTGTGTGTGTCATAGTCAGGACATTCACAGACAGCATGTTCTCTTCTGTCTTTCTGAGCGTCGTGTGTGTGTCATAGTCAGGACATTCACAGTCAGCGCATTCTCTTCTGTCTTTCTGAGCGTCGTGTGTGTGTCATAGTCAGGACATTCACAGTCAGCGCGTTCTCTTCTGTCTTTCTGTGTGTGTGTGTGTGTGTCATAGTCAGGACATTCACAGTCAGCGCGTTCTCTTCTGTCTTTCTGAGCGTCGTGTGTGTGTCATAGTCAGGACATTCACAGTCAGCGCGTTCTCTTCTGTCTTTCTGAGCATCGTGTGTGTGTGTCATAGTCAGGTCATTCACAGACAGCATGTTCTCTTCTGTCTTTCTGAGCGTCGTGTGTGTGTGTCATAGTCAGGACATTCACAGTCAGCGCGTTCTCTTCTGTCTTTCTGAGCCTTGTGTGTGTGTCATAGTCAGGACATTCACAGTCAGCGCGTTCTCTTCTGTCTTTCTGAGCGTCGTGTGTGTGTCAGTCAGGACATTCACAGTCAGCGCGTTCTCTTCTGTCTTTCTGAGCGTCGTGTGTGTGTCAGTCAGGACATTCACAGTCAGCGCGTTCTCTTCTGTCTTTCTGAGCGTCGTGTGTGTGTGTCATAGTCAGGACATTCACAGTCAGCACGTTCTCTTCTGTCTTTCTGAGCGTCGTGTGTGTGTCATAGTCAGGACATTCACAGACAGTGCGTTCTCTTCTGTCTTTCTGAGCGTCGTGTGTGTGTCATAGTCAGGACATTCACAGTCAGCGCGTTCTCTTCTGTCTTTCTGAGCATCGTGTGTGTGTGTCATAGTCAGGTCATTCACAGACAGCATGTTCTCTTCTGTCTTTCTGAGCGTCGTGTGTGTGTGTCATAGTCAGGACATTCACAGTCAGCGCGTTCTCTTCTGTCTTTCTGAGCCTTGTGTGTGTGTCATAGTCAGGACATTCACAGTCAGCGCGTTCTCTTCTGTCTTTCTGAGCGTCGTGTGTGTGTCAGTCAGGACATTCACAGTCAGCGCGTTCTCTTCTGTCTTTCTGAGCGTCGTGTGTGTGTCAGTCAGGACATTCACAGTCAGCGCGTTCTCTTCTGTCTTTCTGAGCGTCGTGTGTGTGTGTCATAGTCAGGACATTCACAGTCAGCACGTTCTCTTCTGTCTTTCTGAGCGTCGTGTGTGTGTCATAGTCAGGACATTCACAGACAGTGCGTTCTCTTCTGTCTTTCTGAGCGTCGTGTGTGTGTCATAGTCAGGACATTCACAGTCAGCGCGTTCTCTTCTGTCTTTCTGAGCGTCGTGTGTGTGTCATAGTCAGGACATTCACAGTCAGCGCGTTCTCTTCTGTCTTTCTGTGTGTGTGTGTGTGTGTCATAGTCAGGACATTCACAGTCAGCGCGTTCTCTTCTGTCTTTCTGTGTGTGTGTGTGTGTGTCATAGTCAGGACATTCACAGTCAGCGCGTTCTCTTCTGTCTTTCTGAGCGTCGTGTGTGTGTCATAGTCAGGACATTCACAGTCACCGTGTTCTCTTCTGTCTTTCTGAGCGCTGTGTGTGTGTGTGTCATAGTCAGGACATTCACAGACAGCGCGTTCTCTTCTGTCTTTCTGTGTGTGTGTGTGTGTCATAGTCAGGACATTCACTGACAGCGCGTTCTCTTCTGTCTTTCTGTGTGTGTGTGTGTGTCATAGTCAGGACATTCACTGACAGCGCGTTCTCTTCTGTCTTTCTGTGTGTGTGTGTGTGTCATAGTCAGGACATTCACTGACAGCGCGTTCTCTTCTGTCTTTCTGTGTGTGTGTGTGTGTCATAGTCAGGACATTCACAGACAGCGCGTTCTCTTCTGTCTTTCTGTGTGTCGTGTGTGTGTCATAGTCAGGACATTTACAGACAGCACGTTCTCTTCTGTCTTTCTGTGTGTGTGTGTGTGTGTGTCATAGTTAGGACATTCACAGACAGCGCGTTCTCTTCTGTCTTTCTGTGTGTCGTGTGTGTGTCATAGTCAGGACATTCACAGTCAGCGCGTTCTCTTCTGTCTTTCTGAGCGTCGCGTGTGTGTCATAGTCAGGACATTCACAGTCAGCGCGTTCTCTTCTGTCTTTCTGAGCGTCGTGTGTGTGTGTCATAGTCAGGACATTCACAGACAGCGCGTTCTCTTCTGTCTTTCTGAGTGTCGTGTGTGTGTCATAGTCAGGACATTCACAGTCAGCGCGTTCTCTTCTGTCTTTCTGAGCGTCGCGTGTGTGTGTCATAGTCAGGACATTCACAGTCAGCGCGTTCTCTTCTGTCTTTCTGAGTGTCGTGTGTGTGTGTCATAGTCAGGACATTCACAGACAGCGCGTTCTCTTCTGTCTTTCTGAGCGTCGTGTGTGTGTGTCATAGTCAGGACATTCACAGACAGCGCGTTCTCTTCTATCTTTCTGACCGTCGTGTGTGTGTGTCATAGTCAGGACATTCACAGACAGCGCGTTCTCTTCTGTCTTTCTGTGTGTCGTGTGTGTGTCATAGTCAGGACATTCACAGTCAGCGCGTTCTCTTCTGTCTTTCTGTGTGTGTGTGTGTGTGTCATAGTCAGGACATTCACAGACAGCGCGTTCTCTTCTGTCTTTCTGAGCGTCGTGTGTGTGTCATAGTCAGGACATTCACAGTCAGCGCGTTCTCTTCTGTCTTTCTGAGCGTCGTGTGTGTGTCATAGTCAGGACATTCACAGTCACCGTGTTCTCTTCTGTCTTTCTGAGCGCTGTGTGTGTGTGTGTGTGTGTCATAGTCAGGACATTCACAGACAGCGCGTTCTCTTCTGTCTTTCTGTGTGTGTGTGTGTGTCATAGTCAGGACATTCACAGACAGCGCGTTCTCTTCTGTCTTTCTGTGTGTGTGTGTGTGTGTGTGTGTCATAGTCAGGACATTCACAGTCAGCGCGTTCTCTTCTGTCTTTCTGAGCGTCGTGTGTGTGTCATAGTCAGGACATTCACAGACAGCGCGTTCTCTTCTATCTTTCTGAGCGTCGTGTGTGTGTGTCATAGTCAGGACATTCACAGACAGCGCGTTCTCTTCTATCTTTCTGAGCGTCGTGTGTGTGTCTTAGTCAGGACATTCACAGACAGCGCGTTCTCTTCTGTCTTTCTGTGTGTCGTGTGTGTGTCAGTCAGGACATTCACAGACAGCGCGTTCTCTTCTGTCTTTCTGTGTGTCGTGTGTGTGTCATAGTCAGGACATTTACAGACAGCACGTTCTCTTCTGTCTTTCTGTGTGTGTGTGTGTGTGTGTCATAGTTAGGACATTCACAGACAGCGCGTTCTCTTCTGTCTTTCTGTGTGTCGTGTGTGTGTCATAGTCAGGACATTCACAGTCAGCGCGTTCTCTTCTGTCTTTCTGAGCGTCGCGTGTGTGTCATAGTCAGGACATTCACAGTCAGCGCGTTCTCTTCTGTCTTTCTGAGCGTCGTGTGTGTGTGTCATAGTCAGGACATTCACAGACAGCGCGTTCTCTTCTGTCTTTCTGAGTGTCGTGTGTGTGTCATAGTCAGGACATTCACAGTCAGCGCGTTCTCTTCTGTCTTTCTGAGCGTCGCGTGTGTGTGTCATAGTCAGGACATTCACAGTCAGCGCGTTCTCTTCTGTCTTTCTGAGTGTCGTGTGTGTGTGTCATAGTCAGGACATTCACAGACAGCGCGTTCTCTTCTGTCTTTCTGAGCGTCGTGTGTGTGTGTCATAGTCAGGACATTCACAGACAGCGCGTTCTCTTCTATCTTTCTGACCGTCGTGTGTGTGTGTCATAGTCAGGACATTCACAGACAGCGCGTTCTCTTCTGTCTTTCTGTGTGTCGTGTGTGTGTCATAGTCAGGACATTCACAGTCAGCGCGTTCTCTTCTGTCTTTCTGTGTGTGTGTGTGTGTGTCATAGTCAGGACATTCACAGACAGCGCGTTCTCTTCTGTCTTTCTGAGCGTCGTGTGTGTGTCATAGTCAGGACATTCACAGTCAGCGCGTTCTCTTCTGTCTTTCTGAGCGTCGTGTGTGTGTCATAGTCAGGACATTCACAGTCACCGTGTTCTCTTCTGTCTTTCTGAGCGCTGTGTGTGTGTGTGTGTGTGTCATAGTCAGGACATTCACAGACAGCGCGTTCTCTTCTGTCTTTCTGTGTGTGTGTGTGTGTCATAGTCAGGACATTCACAGACAGCGCGTTCTCTTCTGTCTTTCTGTGTGTGTGTGTGTGTGTGTGTGTCATAGTCAGGACATTCACAGTCAGCGCGTTCTCTTCTGTCTTTCTGAGCGTCGTGTGTGTGTCATAGTCAGGACATTCACAGACAGCGCGTTCTCTTCTATCTTTCTGAGCGTCGTGTGTGTGTGTCATAGTCAGGACATTCACAGACAGCGCGTTCTCTTCTATCTTTCTGAGCGTCGTGTGTGTGTCTTAGTCAGGACATTCACAGACAGCGCGTTCTCTTCTGTCTTTCTGTGTGTCGTGTGTGTGTCAGTCAGGACATTCACAGACAACGCGTTCTCTTCTGTCTTTCTGTGTGTCGTGTGTGTGTCATAGTCAGGACATTTACAGACAGCATGTTCTCTTCTGTCTTTCTGTGTGTGTGTGTGTGTGTGTCATAGTTAGGACATTCACAGACAGCGCGTTCTCTTCTGTCTTTCTGTGTGTCGTGTGTGTGTCATAGTCAGGACATTCACAGTCAGCGCGTTCTCTTCTGTCTTTCTGAGCGTCGTGTGTGTGTGTCATAGTCAGGACATTCACAGACAGCGCGTTCTCTTCTGTCTTTCTGTGTGTCGTGTGTGTCATAATCAGGACATTCACAGTCAGCGCGTTCTCTTCTGTCTTTCTGAGCGTCGTGTGTGTGTGTCATAGTCAGGACATTCACAGACAGCGCGTTCTCTTCTGTCTTTCTGAGCGTTGTGTGTGTGTCATAGTCAGGACATTCACAGACAGCGTGTTCTGTTCTGTCTTTCTGTGTGTGTGTGTGTGTGTGTGTCATAGTCAGGACATTCACAGACAGCGCGTTCTCTTCTGTCTTTCTGTGTGTGTGTGTGTGTGTGTCATAGTCAGGACATTCACAGTCAGCGCGTTCTCTTCTGTCTTTCTGAGCGTTGTGTGTATGTGTCATAGTCAGGACATTCACAGACAGCGCGTTCTCTTCTGTCTTTCTGTGTGTCGTGTGTGTCATAGTCAGGACATTCACAGACAGCACGTTCTCTTCTGTCTTTCTGTGTGTCGTGTGTGTGTCATAGTCAGGACATTTACAGACAGCACGTTCTCTTCTGTCTTTCTGTGTGTGTGTGTGTGTGTCATAGTTAGGACATTCACAGACAGCGCGTTCTCTTCTGTCTTTCTGTGTGTCGTGTGTGTGTCATAGTCAGGACATTCACAGTCAGCGCATTCTCTTCTGTCTTTCTGAGCGTTGTGTGTGTGTGTCATAGTCAGGACATTCACAGACAGCGCGTTCTCTTCTGTCTTTCTGTGTGTCGTGTGTGTGTCATAGTCAGGACATTCACAGTCAGCGCGTTCTCTTCTGTCTTTCTGAGCGTCGCGTGTGTGTGTCATAGTCAGGACATTCACAGACAGCGCGTTCTCTTCTATCTTTCTGAGCGTCGTGTGTGTGTGTCATAGTCAGGACATTCACAGACAGCACGTTCTCTTCTATCTTTCTGAGCGTCGTGTGTGTGTGTCATAGTCAGGACATTCACAGACAGCGCGTTCTCTTCTGTCTTTCTGTGTGTCGTGTGTGTCATAGTCAGGACATTCACAGACAGCGCGTTCTCTTCTGTCTTTCTGTGTGTCGTGTGTGTGTGTCATAGTCAGGACATTCACAGTCAGCGCGTTCTCTTCTGTCTTTCTGAGCGTCGCGTGTGTGTGTCATAGTCAGGACATTCACAGTCAGCACGTTCTCTTCTGTCTTTCTGAGCGTCGCGTGTGTGTGTCATAGTCAGGACATTCACAGACAGCATGTTCTCTTCTGTCTTTCTGTGTGTCGTGTGTGTGTCATAGTCAGGACATTCACAGTCAGCGCGTTCTCTTCTGTCTTTCTGAGCGTCGCGTGTGTGTGTCATAGTCAGGACATTCACAGTCAGCGCGTTCTCTTCTGTCTTTCTGAGTGTCGTGTGTGTGTGTCATAGTCAGGTCATTCACAGACAGCACGTTCTCTTCTGTCTTTCTGAGCGTCGCGTGTGTGTGTCATAGTCAGGACATTCACAGACAGCGCGTTCTCTTCTATCTTTCTGAGCGTCGTGTGTGTGTGTCATAGTCAGGACATTCACAGACAGCACGTTCTCTTCTATCTTTCTGAGCGTCGTGTGTGTGTGTCATAGTCAGGACATTCACAGACAGCGCGTTCTCTTCTATCTTTCTGAGCGTCGTGTGTGTGTCAGTCAGGACATTCACAGACAACGCGTTCTCTTCTGTCTTTCTGTGTGTCGTGTGTGTGTCATAGTCAGGACATTCACAGTCAGCGCGTTCTCTTCTGTCTTTCTGAGCGTCGTGTGTGTGTGTCATAGTCAGGACATTCACAGTCAGCGCGTTCTCTTCTATCTTTCTGAGCGTCGTGTGTGTGTGTCATAGTCAGGACATTCACAGACAGCACGTTCTCTTCTATCTTTCTGAGCGTCGTGTGTGTGTGTCATAGTCAGGACATTCACAGACAGCGCGTTCTCTTCTATCTTTCTGAGCGTCGTGTGTGTGTCATAGTCAGGACATTTACAGACAGCATGTTCTCTTCTGTCTTTCTGTGTGTCGTGTGTGTGTCATAGTCAGGACATTTACAGACAGCATGTTCTCTTCTGTCTTTCTGTGTGTGTGTGTGTGTGTGTGTCATAGTTAGGACATTCACAGACAGCGCGTTCTCTTCTGTCTTTCTGTGTGTCGTGTGTGTCATAATCAGGACATTCACAGTCAGCGCGTTCTCTTCTGTCTTTCTGAGCATCGTGTGTGTGTGTCATAGTCAGGACATTCACAGACAGCGCGTTCTCTTCTGTCTTTCTGAGCGTTGTGTGTGTGTCATAGTCAGGACATTCACAGACAGCGTGTTCTGTTCTGTCTTGTCGCGCTTGAATGGTTTAAAAGCATTTGCATGAATAAGAGCGTGATCATATAATGTAACGCTAGCCAAAGGATGACAGAAAAAATGGATGCTGCGTTAATTGCGTTAAATATTTTTTAATGCATTAAACTGAAAAAAATAATCACATGCGTTATCGCGCTAATTTTGACAGCACTAATATATATATATATATATATATATAGAGAGAGAGAGAGAGAGAGAGAGGGGGTAATTGGTTAATGGTCTAAATATATTTGCAAGGCATTAAGTGTCAGTATTGTGGACTGTATGTGTCTGAAACTGCTGTAGTAAACTACCTCTGTTGTCACTTTCATGCAACACTTGGTTGTTCTCATGAATTTAAGTAAAGCAGATATTCATGTGAATGTGCATACGTTTAGGGGAGTAACGTGATGGAAGATGAGGACCTTCATGAAATTGGCATCACCGACCCAGGACACAGGAAGAAAATCCTTCATGCAGCGAAAGCCTTTCCGAAGGTAACGTGTTTCAGTCCCTTAAATATTATTTGGAAACTAAATGTGAAATCAAGTCCACTTCCACTTAAAATGTCACTGCGAATAGTTCTGAGAGATGCTTGTGCTGTATTTGTTTGCACTAGATTTAATATCTATCTAATGTAATCACATTCAGACATTTTAAGTGTGACTGACGTATCCAAATGTCTCTCCTGGCTTTCCTCAAAGTGCATTATATATATATGCTATGCTATGAAATTCAAGAGATCGTTTTATTCCTCCTTCAGGTGAAAGCTCTGGGATGTGACGGCAGCACCTCTCTGTCCTCATGGCTGGAAACTTTGGGCCTCGGAGAATATCTGCACAATTTCCTGTCTAGCGGCTACCGCACCCTGGACTGCGTGAAGAACCTGTGGGAGCTTGAAATTGTCAATGTAAATGTGCCTTTCGAGCTGGTATTTTTGTCAGGAGGAACGAGTTTTGTGCACTGCGATCTGATACATTGACCATATTTTCTCTGTGTAGGTGTTAAAAATTGGCCTCCTTGGTCACAGAAAAAGGATCATAGCCTCGATAGCAGAGCGACCATATGAGGAAGCACCGTCAAAATCCAATCGCTTTTCCCAACTCAAGGTGATAAACAAAATTCGGCACAACAGAAAAATAGACAGCATCAAATATATGCATATGTATGTAACAATACAATATGTATACAAAACTTCCATAAATAATATTTGTGCTTAACAGATTCAGGACCTGTTGTCTCAGAATACGTCGCCGCTCAGTTATATGGACCCGTACACCAGTCGCTCCATGGACATGTTGCTTCCATTAGGCGAATCAGGCAGAAAGAGCAGAGCATTGGATCAGGATGGCAGTATCTCCCTTCGCTCCTTCGGTGAAAGGTCACGCTCACATGTAAGTACCTCTGTGACCACGATCACTATGATTATAAAGACTCCTTCCAAGTAACATGAATCACATTTGAGTCATTCTATGATAAATGTTGCAAACCATGTCTAGGCAGTTAAAGGTGCAATAAGCGATTTCTGAGAAACGCTGTTGAAAGTGGATCGG
Source organism: Coreius guichenoti (assembly GCA_039654105.1). Taxonomy (NCBI): domain Eukaryota; kingdom Metazoa; phylum Chordata; class Actinopteri; order Cypriniformes; family Gobionidae; genus Coreius; species Coreius guichenoti. Next base: position 40,673,655 of record CM077180.1, read on the forward strand.
ACTGAGCAGCACAACACACTTGTAACCAATCAGCAGTAGGGGGCGTGTCCACTCATGATGGGGGAGGAGAGAGAGTGAGCCAATCAGTAGTAGGGGGCGTGTCCACTCATGATCGGGGAGGAGTGAGCCAATACGCTGTAGGGGGCGTGTTCACTCTTGATGGGGGAGGAGAGAGTGAGCCAATCATCAGTGGGGGGCGTGTCCACTCATGATGGGGGAAAGAGAGTGAGCCAATCAGCAGTAGGGGCGTATCCACTCATGATGGGGGAGAGAGAGTGAGCCAATCAGCAGTAGGGGGCGTGTCCACTCATGATGGGGGAGGAGAGAGAGTGAGCCACTCAGGAGTAGGGGGTGTGTTCACTCATGATGGGGGAGGAGAGAGAGTGAGCCAATCAACTGTAGGAGGCTTGTCCACTCATGATGGGGGAGGAGAGAGAGTGAGCCACTCAGGAGTAGGGGGTGTGTTCACTCATGATGGAGGAGGAGAGAGAGTGAGCCAATCAGGAGTAGGGGGCATGTTCACTCATGATGGGGAGGAGAGAGAGTGAGCCAATCAGCAGTAGGGGGCGTGTTCACTCATGATGGGGGAGGAGAGAGTGAGCCAATCAGCAGTAGGGGGCATGTTCACTCATTAATGTGGGGGGAGGAGAGAGAGAGAGAGAGCCAGTCAGCAGTAGGGGGCGTGTTCACTCATGATGGGGGAGGAGATAGAGTGAGCCAATCAACTGTAGGAGGCTTGTCCACTCATGATGGGGGAGGAGAGAGAGTGAGCCACTCAGGAGTAGGGGGTGTGTTCACTCATGATGGGGGAGGAGAGAGAGCGAGCCAATCAACTGTAGAAGGCTTGTCCACTCATGATGGGGGAGGAGAGAGAGTGAGCCACTCAGGAGTAGGGGGTGTGTTCACTCATGATGGAGGAGGAGAGAGAGTGAGCCAATCAGGAGTAGGGGGCGTGTTCACTCATGATGGGGAGGCGAGAGAGTGAGCCAATCAGCAGTAGGGGGCATGTTCACTCATGATGGGGGAGGAGAGAGTGAGCCAATCAGCAGTAGGGGGTGTGTTCACTCATGATGTGGGGGGAGGAGAGAGAGTGAGCCAGTCAGCAGTAGGGGGCGTGTTCACTCATGATGGGGGAGAGAGAGTAAGCCAATCCACTGTAGGAGGCTTGTCCACTCATGATGGGGGAGAAGAGAGAGTGAGCCACTCAGGAGTAGGGGGTGTGTTCACTCATGATGGAGGAGGAGAGAGAGTGAACCAATCAGGAGTAGGGGGCGTGTTCACTCATGATGGGGGAGGAGAGAGTGAGCCAATCAGCAGTAGGGGGCGTGTTCACTTATTAATGTGGGGGGAGGAGAGAGAGTGAGCCAATCAGCAGTAGGGGGCGTGTCCACTCATGATGGGGGAGGAGTGAGAGTGAGCCATTCAGCAGTAGGGAGCGTGTCCACTCATGATGGGGGAGGAGAGAGAGTAAGCCATTCAGCAGTAGGGGGCGTGTCCACTCATGATGGGTGAGGAGAGAGAGTGAGCCATTCAGCAGTAGGGAGCGTGTCCACTCATGATGGGGGAGGAGAGAGAGTAAGCCATTCAGCAGTAGAGGGCGTGTCCACTCATGATGGGAGAGAGTGTGAGCCAATTAGCAGTAGAGGGCGTGTCCACTCATGATGGGGGAGGAGTGAGAGTGAGCCATTCAGCAGTAGGGAGCGTGTTCACTCATGATGGGGGAGGAGAGAGAGTAAGCCATTCAGCAGTAGGGGGCGTGTCCACTCATGATGGGTGAGGAGAGAGAGTGAGCCATTCAGCAGTAGGGAGCGTGTCCACTCATGATGGGGGAGGAGAGAGAGTAAGCCATTCAGCAGTAGAGGGCGTGTCCACTCATGATGGGAGAGAGTGTGAGCCAATTAGCAGTAGAGGGCGTGTCCACTCATGATGGGGGAGGAGTGAGAGTGAGCCATTCAGCAGTAGGGAGCGTGTTCACTCATGATGGGGGAGGAGAGAGAGTAAGCCATTCAGCAGTAGGGGGCGTGTCCACTCATGATGGGGGAGGAGAGAGAGTAAGCCATTCAGCAGTAGAGGGCGTGTCCACTCATGATGGGGGAGGAGAAAGCCAATCAGCAGTAGGGGGCTTGTCCACTCATGATGGGGGAGGAGAGAGAGTGAGCCAATCAGCAGTAGGGGATGTGCCCACTCATGATGGGGGAGGAGAAAGCCAATCAGCAGTAGGGGGTGTGTCCACTCATGATGGGGGTGACTAATAACGTATCGTTATATATCAATATTGTTTATCATCTCTTAACAAGGTCACATATTAAGGTCTGGGTAGATTAGATGGCAAGTAAACTATCAGTTCTCCTAATCAACGTGTTGGATGAAGGGGAAATTGGCAGGAATAAAGATCTGAGCAACTTTGACAATGGCCTAATTGTTATGGCAAGGTGACTGGGTCAGAACATCTCTGACTGGGTGTTTGGTGCCTCAATGCAAGAGGACATCGAAGGCTATCCCGTCTGGTCCGAGCCAACAGAAGGTCTACTGTGGTGTTTACCTGGGGAAGTGATTGCACCAGGATCACTGTGGGCGAGGACAAGCCGGTGGAGGGAGTGTGATGCTCTGGGAAATGTTCTGAGTCCAGCCATTCATGTGTGTTTTCGAGTGCACTGTCATTTTAACCAAATTCATTTAAATAAAATAAAAATTGGACCAAAATAACAGAAAACACAAAGTATCGTTTGCTTATTCTTTAATATAATTATTATATTCTGAAAATGTCAGGACACATTCTGTGCTATTTTAAATGCCAAATATTAATTTTTAATGAAACATATTTAGTCATATTTACAATTTATGTTTCCACGTGCTCTCTAAAAAATTAGTTAAAAGGGTTATCAGGTCTTGAAGGCTGATGTCTGTTACTACAGGGCGTCTGAACACCACAGAACATTAATTTATACCGCTTTTAAATAAGGTGAATTTATAAATAATTCTCATAATACTCATTATGCTTTGAAATTTATGGAGGAGTAATAGGAAAATGCAACATTAAATGTAACTGCACTTTGATTATAAATTCACAGAATGTTTTATTTGGTGTGACCTTGACACAGATTTGACTTGTTGTTGTGTTTTCCTTTAGGACCGTCGTGCAGATCGACAGTCACGTCTAAACATTCGCCCTTCCAGCCACTCGGCCACATACACCACCGTCTCCACCTGGCACCATCACCCTGAGAAACTCATCACCGAGTCCTGCATTTATGAGGCCAGAGTAAGTCTGTTTCTAAGAGTATTTGTCAGTTTATACACCTCACAATAGATTTATCTGGATGTTTGCAAATTTTACTGATAGCAAAGGGTTGGTATGACAGTAACTTCCTTTTGTTGGCCTTATACACCCAAAGACTATCAGAGGAGAATATTATCTTCATGTTTGTGTGTTTTAATCAAACAAGTTGACATGCGTCTTATTTAACAACAGGATGAGGTTTATCTTTAACAGCTTTAAGCGTAGGATTTTTTTTGGCTGAAAACTGAGGGATATTAGAGACAGAACAGGAAATGACGCGGGAATGGGATCAGGAAATGACTCAAGTTGGCTTCACTATGAATCAGAGCGAGCATGTGCACTAACTGTACGGCTCAAACCCCTGAAGTATTGTGACTCAGGTCATAAAGATCAAAACAGAGTCTACATTTAAATACAGAAAAGATCCATTAATGAGCACCACAATAAAAAATTAAAGTGCTCTTTTGAACCATCATTATTATTTTTTAAAATGTAAGTCCTGGGAGGAAACTGAGAAAGTAAGTATTGTGTGATGGATGGATGATAGATGGATGGATGGATGATGGATGGATGGATGGATGGATGGATGATGGATGGATTGATGGATGATGGATGGATGATGTATGATGGATGATAGATGGATAGATGATGGATGGATGGATGATGGATGGATTGATGGATGATGGATGGATGATGGATGATAGATGGATAGATGGATAGATGATGGATGGATGGATGATAGATGGATGGGTAGATGGATGGATGGATGATAGATGGATAGATGATGGATGGATAGATGATGGATGGATGGATGATAGATGGATGGATAGATGGATGGATGGATGATAGATGGATAGATGATGGATGGATGGATGGATGATGGATGGATTGATGGATGGATGGATGGATGATGGATGGATGATGGATGATAGATGGATAGATGGATAGATGATGGATGGATGATGGATGGATTGATGGATGATGGATGGATGATAGATGGATAGATGATGGATGATAGATGGATGGATAGATGGATGGATGGATAGATAGATAGATAGATAGATAGATAGATAGATAGATAGATAGATAGATAGATAGATAGATAGATAGATAGATAGATAGATAGATAGATAGATAGATAGATCGATAGATAGATTTCTGACATATACCACCATTGGAAAATCTATTTCTCCTATTTCTTTTCCAGTATTTAGGGTCTGTGATCATCCGGGATCTACGAGGGATTGAATCTACGCAGGAGGCCTGTGCTAGAATAAGGGTATATATGCATAAATTACTCAATATACCATTATTTATTTCATGTCTTAAAGTGGTCCTATTATGCCCTTTTACAAAGTCTTGTTTTTGGGGTGTATTAGAATAAGCTTTCATGCTTGATTGTTCCAAAACACATTATAGGGAATTATTTTTCCCTCCTTCTGAAATACGAACTGTGTTGTGATTGGCAGCGCGTGTTTCTTATGCATTTTAGATACGATGTTATACACCATTTAATCATGATATTTGTCAGAAAACTATGGCACTACAAACAGTAATGGATCACAAACCCATGGTTAATGTTCCTCCGGGCCGGTGAACAGTCGTACAGACGCGACAGTAAACACTAGATCAACACTAATGTTGGCGAGCAGGAGCGCGTTTGTTTACATCACAGCAACAACATAAAACTTATCATTGGAACTGTTAATAGAAAACACAACTAGAAATAATAAGACAAACTCACAAGTTGTGATCCATAAACAACAGATTGTCCCGATAAGTGTGAACGGCTGTGTTTCAGGAGAAGCTTTTGTGCGGAGCTGCACTGAACTCTCTCTGGATCTGAAGCTGTTCTCCGTAAAATGTGCCGCGCACAGATAAACGCCGGGGTTATAATGTTCAGGAACAGTGTTTAAAATCAGTTTGAACCAGTTCGTCCGCCTTAGGAAGGTCAAACTAATGAGAAAAACACACACCTTTTTTTGCGTATTCTGTGGGCGGAGATTATTTAAATGAGTAACATTATGACTTCATAAACGTGTTGTAGTCCAAATGAGCCGTTGGTTGTAGTTCTTGAAAAGTGGATTCTGTTAAATCTCCCTTTGGAGTGACTTTGAGCTTTGTAACCTTGCAGATCTTTTTTATGCTCAAACAGCAACATTACACACTAACTAAAGCTGAACAAGTGAGAAAGCGTAATAGGACCCCTTTAAATTGTTGTTGTATGTTTATACATTTGGCCCGTTAAACAGTTTGAGTTTTCTGCCTTCTAATTTTTGCCAGAAATCAAAGGATCACCGGAAAGGTCCCGTCATAATCCTGAATATCACTTACAGAGGAGTCAAGTTCGTTGACGCAGCCACCAAGGTAAAAGCAACCTCTAATACATACTGTAACACTGGTTTATTTGAATGTTTCTGTTTATTAGTGTTTGCTAAGCCAAGCATCACTATCAGTGAGATTTGTTCTACAGTAACCCGTCCCGCACTATTTGTGGCTCAGACATGAATGATAGATTATGGTTATATATGGTTACATAGGCCTGAATGGTTATGAATTAGTGAAGTGCTCGTGTTTTTAGCGGATGTTTGAAAATCGTGATGGATTCACTCAGTATTTTTGTACTTTTGCAGGCGCTGGTTGCAGAGCATGAGATCCAGAACATCTCGTGTGCGGCCCAGGATCCGGATGACCTTTGCACATTTGCATACATCACGAAAGACCTGAAGTCTGGTTTCCACTTCTGCCATGTCTTCACGACAGTAGAAGTGGTGCGTGAGGCTTTATCTGCTCTTTTACTGGGGAACCAATCAATCAGGGTTTGTTAAAGGCAATATGAAATCAAAATGGACCCCATTTAGTCTAAGTATAGATATAGATTAGTCTAAGCTGATAATAGAGTCTAAATCAATATTTATGATCAAACAGAAAATGGATGGAATATTTACAGTTGCCATATTCTGCAGTTTTGCAGCATTTTATTTATTTATTTATTTTTTATTATTAGTAGTAACTTTTAATTCTTTTTTGAGTTTATTTTATTAAGGTGTCAAAGTGTTTTTTTTTTGTTTGTTTTTGTTACCATAGATGTAATTTAGTTTTTATTAATTATTATATGAAATGTATTTATTATTATTTTACATGCATTTCATTATTTTCATTTAGATAGATAGATGTAATTTAGTTTTTATTAATTATTACATGAAATGTATTTATTATTATTTTACATGCATTTCATTATTTTAATTTAGATAGATAGATGTAATTTAGTTTTTATTAATTATTATATAAAATGTATTTATTTTACATGCATTTCATTAATTTTAATTTAGATAGATAGATGTAATTTAGTTTTTATTAATTATTATATGAAATGTATTTATTATTATTTTACATGCATTTCATTATTTTAATTTAGGTAGATAGATGTAATTTAGTTTTTATTAATTATTATATAAAATGTATTTATTTTACATGCATTTCATTAATTTTAATTTAGATAGATAGATGTAATTTAGTTTTTATTAATTATTACATGAAATGTATTTATTATTATTTTACATGCATTTCATTATTTTAATTTAGATAGATAGATGTAATTTAGTTTTTATTAATTATTACATGAAATGTATTTATTATTTGACATGCATTTAATTATTGTAATTTAGATAAATGAATGTCATTTAGTTTTTATTAATTATTATATGAAATGTATTTATTATTTTTTTTACATTAATTTCATTATTTTAATTTAGATAAATGAATGTAATTTAGTTTTTATAAATTATTATATGAAATGTATTTATTATTTTACATGCATTTCATTATTTTAATTTAAATAGATGTAATTTAGTTTTTATTAATTATTATATGAGATGTTTTAATTATTTTACATGCATTTCATTCATTTTAATTTAGATAGATAGATAGATGCTTGTCTGACTTTTTTTTATGTAAATGAGCTCTGTTCTGATTGGCTGGTAATGCTTGAGTAAAAGGAGTAACACTTACAGGTGGTGGTTTGGCTGTCAGGTCCAATATAGTTTCCTCTGCCGCCTTTTGCTTTTTATAGCCATACTGAGAGTGAAAAGGCACGTGTGATTATTAATGGCTGTTCTCCGTACAGACACAGACGTATGAGATCATCCTGACGCTGGGACAAGCCTTTGAGGTGGCGTATCATATGGCTCTCCAGGCACAGAAGGCCCGGCGTCACAGTTCATACGCTGGTCCAGCCTCTGAAAGCATAGAGACCAAGACCAGCAGGCCCACCTCGCAGTCCCGCAACAGCACGCGCCGCTCCACCGTGAGTATGAATTCGGCACACAGTTCATGGTGTGATTGAGGATGAGCTATGCATCATGAATGTATCGTGTCACATGTTATTCGATTACCTCTTTTCCCTCAGCTAGTAAACAGTAGAACTTACAGTATTGCACTTACAGTGGACGACTCTAGGGCAAGAGAAATGTGCAGCGTATATAGTTTGTTAAAACACTTCTGATTCTGTTTTATTTGAGCGGTAAAGCTGCCTTAATCATAAATATAGTCGTCGGACTACTTATGGATGAAGTTTCATGAATGCACTGCAAACAAAATGATGTTCTTCCTCTGTATTTTTGTATTGTTTTTTCAGTACAAATATCTAAACATTTTTTAAATCAAGATACATTTACTTGAGAAGCAGAATTACTTCAGATATTAAATCTTGTTTTCTGTGTTAATCAGCAGCTTGTCACAGATGCTGTCCATAATTCTTGAAACCTAAACTAAAATATTGACTTGAATATCTCAGAATCAATAGACTTTAATATATCGTAGATGTCATATTTAATGGCTTAAATGGCTTTGTTTGCATTTGTGTCAGTTTAACCCTCTGGGCCTCTTCGGTCAAAAATGACCGGAAAATTGTACATATTGAAATTAAAAATGTTTTGCTTCATTGGAATGGGATGACACTTGGTGACACTTAGCTATGTGAACACACAAATAAATCACGGACATGATTCGGATATGTTAAAGGGTTGGAAAGAAAAGTCCCACTTGGCTCCTTCACGGTCAAAAATGAATGGAAAATGAATGGAAAATACTTTTGGTGGTACAAACTACAAATCAACCACTGTGCAGAAAAAAGTGCACAGAAATGAAAGGGTGACACTCTATCAAGAAATAGACACACACACACACACACACACACACACACACAACACACACACATACACATACATACATATAATGAACTAGTCCGACTATAACACAAAGTTTTTACAAATGTGTGAAATAAAATCAATAATTCAGCCACAATGCAGTAAAAAAATTAACAAGAGTACAAAACAGACACACACACTCACTTACATACACACACTCGCACACTGTTATTATACACACACAAATGAACTGGTGTGGCTGTAACAATATGGTCAAATTGAGCCGAAAGACTTAAATAAGAGAAATCAGATCAGACCCAGATTTATTAAGCTTTGATAAAGCATAACCTGTTACATTTTTATTTAATTTTGATGTTATGTAACAAAATGTCCTCCTCTGTGTTCAGGTTTGACTGGAGTAAAATTAATGCAAAAACTTACACTTCAAATCAACATTTCAAACTAAATAAATCTAAACCTTGACAAAAAGTCTTTGAGATGTCTAAGTGTAAATCCAAATCTTAGTGTAAAATCACTAGAGAATGTATAATAGAGCATCTAGTGGTCACACCAGGGCATTACAGAAGCTTTTCTTTGTTATTCCCATCAGATGGCACTAATCTACCTTCAAACATTTTCAATGAGGAAAAATAGCTCATAAAAACTGTATAAATATTGCATAGTATCATAAAATCCCCTCAAAATTCTAAATAATAATCAAAAAATATTATTGAACAAAAATATATTACATTAGTTTTCCTGGGGAAAAAAGAAAAGTTACATTTCAAGGCTTGAATGAGCCAAGTGTGACGAAGCGACCAGAGGGTTAAATATGGCATCATTGCATTTGGATATTTTTGAGTCAGTTTTAACACAATATATCCGCAGCACACACTTCATTCTTATTTCTGTCTAATTCAATATTTATTTTGAATAGCTGATTTTTTTTTCGCTGAATTATAGTGTTTGTTTCACAGCTTAAAACAAGCTGAATTTTTGGGTAATTTCTGTTTTGTTTTGTCTTGGTCAAGTCCAGACTTTATTAAATATGAATAGACAATATACATGATGTACAAAATAAAGAGCTAAAGTTAGCCATTGCTCAGCAAAGGATAGTTAGCTTGAACAAGAGGAACAGGCTAATTTTGTTCAATTATAAGTTAGTTTTGATATTGTTTCAAACATATTTTGAAATGTTGATATCATACTAATTTGTGTAGTTTTATCAAACTGTATGGAATGTTTTAGAGCGAGACCATTTCTATAGAACAGGTTTAATTGTGTGGAGAGGTGTCACCTCCAGTCCCAGTATATTTTTCATGTCTTAAATGTCTTCACTTTGCTGCCGTAAGCCTGTAATCTATGTCTCTGTGCTTCTGCCTGCTCCTCCTTCCCAGGGTGCACCTGTGCTTGAATGCCGCTGCTGTTACTGTCACACGTGCTCCGCCCAACGCCCCTCCTACCTCCCGCTGCCCTCTATCAGCCCTGGAGTTCAGGTTCTCTCTCTCTCTCTCTCTCTTCCTCACATTCTCCCGCACTCTTCCTCCTGCTACGTCTCTGGCTTTCTATTCCCTGCCACTTATTCACTTTACTAATTTTCCTGTTACGTTTTCCGATTTTCACTGTTATCCACCTATTTTTTCCCCCATGTACATCTTTGGTTGACACTAGCAACAGGTCACAACTTTAAAATGTGGTATAAGGGCAATCTTTTTAGATTCAAGATGATATAAAGGTTGCAATCATGTATAATCCAGGGATGAGGATATGTTGTGTCATTGGCAAGTTCTTGTTTTTGCCTGAAGATGCTCGATATGTCAAGAAGAATAAAGTTTGTTTAGGTGACTCTCACCAAAGCTGTCAAGAACATGTCCAGATGATAATTCACTCCAGAATCAGAAGGAAAAATTGGGATATTGTATTTTGCAAAAAGAAAATTATGGATATACAGTGCCCTCCACTAATATCGGCACCCTTGGTAAATATGAGCAAAGGATTGTTTATACTTTTGATCTTTCATTTCATAGCCTTTCATTGAAGTAAAACATTTGAAAGTGGGGGAAAATCTCATTATGAAATAAATGTTTTTCTCTAGTTCACGTTGGCCACAATTATTGGCACCCAATTATTGCATCGTCCTTTTCCAAGATAACCGCTCTGAGTCTTCTCCTATAACGCCTGATGAGTTTGGAGATCAGAGATCATTCCTCCACACAGAATCTCTCCAGATCCTTCAGATTCCCAGCTCTTCTCTTCAGTTCATCACTCATTCTCTATAGGGTTCAGGTCAGGGACTGGGATGGTCATGGCAGAAGCTTCATTTTATGCTCAGTGACACATTTTTGTGTTGATTTTGATCACTGTCCTGATGGAAGATCCAACCACGGCCCATTATAAGATTTCTAGCAGAGGTTGTCAAGTTTAGATTTTTTATCTGCTGGTATTTTCTAGAATCCATTATACCATGAATCTGAACAAGAAGTCCAGGACCTCCAACAAAAAAATAGGCCCACAACATTAAAGATCCAGCGGTATATTTAACCGTGGGCATGGGGTACTTTTTATCCCATCTGGTGGGTTTGCTGCCAAAAAGCTCTTGTTTTAGTGTCATCTGACCACAGAACCAGGTCCCGTCTGAAGCTCCAGTCGTGTCTGACACTGAATATACTGGAGTTTGTTTCTGGATGAGCGAGGAGGATTGTTCTTGAAACCCTCCTAAACAACATGTGGTGATGTAGAGGCTTTGATCATTTTTTTTAAGGCTTTCTGACCCCAAGACTCAACTAATCTCTGCGATTCTCCATCTGTGATCTTGGAGAGTCTTTGTCCACTCAAACGCTCGTACATTAGGACGATATACACACACGTCCTCTTCCAGGCAGATTCATAACATCTTTAGTTGATTGGAACTTCTTAATTATTGCCCTGATGGTGGAAATGGGGATTTTTAATGCTTTAGCTATTTTCTATTTTGTGAAGCTCAACAATCTTTTGCTTCACATCAGAACTATATTCTTTGGCTTTAATCATTGTGATGATGATTAAGGGAATTTGGCCTTTGTGTTTCCTCATATTTATACTCCTGTGAAACAAGAAGTCATGACTGGACAATTTCATGCTCCTAGTCACCCTGGTGTGCTAAAAAAAGGTAAATATGAATGGGAATATACTTCAGAGATATTTTACTCATAAGAATTTCTAGGGGTGCCAATAATTGTGGCCAACAAACATTTATTTCATAATGTGAGTTTCCCCCACTTTCAATTGTTTTACTTCAATGAAAGGTTAGAATTTTGTGAATTTTTTTGAATGAAAGATCAAAAGGATAAACAATGCAGATTTATTTTCACAGCTGCCTTTGCTTATATTTACCAGGGGTGCCAATATTAGTGGAGGGCACTTATTTAAGCAAAATTTAATTGATGAGGATTTTGGGGTGAAATGTGGTCAGACATGTTTTCGGGAGATTCGTGCCGATATAGTTGTACTTCACAGATCACTGTGCATTTCTTCAATTGGGTTTGCCAAGCCTGGAGCAATGTCTTTGAAATTATTAGAAAACAATAAGTGGGCGTTTCATATAGTGGAACGAAAAGTTTGTCGCCAAACAGCGTCATTGAGAGGACTTTTCAAAAACAAAGTATTGCGTTTTAAGCAATACTTACAATGTTGCACCAGCAACTGACATTTACATTATCTAACTCAACTTTTTTTGGAAAAAACTCAAAATGACAGTATCAGACTCAAAATTGCTTGTAAATGGATTCTTAAATTCATGTAATTGCTCCAGTGAGCAACTATTTCCAGGCTTTTGTGTAGATGCACTCAAACCAGCATCAGGTCCAGATATAAGTGTTGTTGTCTATGTCTACGGTGGTTTCTCCTACATGGTGTTCATCCACAACGGCCATCTCCTCACTTGTGTGAAATGTGGTTCTCCGTTGGCTGCCATTCTCTCCTGCCGTCTCACTCCTCGCTCCTGCTTCTCCGGCAGATCGACCCTCTGGAGCCAGAAACGGACCTGCAGTCCCTGGGCAGCACCAGTTGGCTCTTCGAACCACGGGACTCCTCCAGACCTTCGAGTAGCACCAAGTATGAGACCACCATATTTTGAAGCAGGGCACGGCCCTTGTCCAATCCTGCCTGCTGCCCCATTTCAACCCCACGCCCCATATACTCGAGTGCCCCGTGCCTTCTCACTGTGATTTGTAGCCTCCCTCAGGGCAAGACTACTTCCCACGCCAATCCTGACCCCGGTCCTTGCCTGCATTGCCCTCTCGGAGAGCCGAACGCCTCCACCATCCTTTTTTGTCGAGCGCTTTCTTGGATTTGCCGTATAACCAGCCTCCTCAAACTCTTCCGTCATGGCGCCTCTGAAAGCGTCCATATTTTATACATTACGCTGAATGTTTACGGTTTGGTCCCTCGTACCAGAGGGTTCTCGATCACAAAACCTCCGAACTTGAGCCGACGTATAGGCGCCGAGTAGCTCTGACACTTGTAGCATTTCTACATCCCCTCATCCGGATGGACACGTTTGGCGGAACTGTATTAGAAATTAGTAGATCAACAAACTCTCTGACTGCAACAGCAATACTAGTACTGTTTTTCAAGTTTACGTACGTTCACGATCATGAATGCAACATCCTCAAACCCTGTAGCACTAGTTCACTTTTTTCCCCTGTAGTTGGACCCACGTTTCCCTCCCAGCAGTTTTTCAAAAAGAATTGGTCTGTAATTTCGATTCACATCCAGTGCTTCCTTTTTTCTTACCAGGCATCTGCAGCTCTGAGGCCCTCGGAAGAAAGACTATGCCTGTTTAGAGCGTTTAGAGGTTGGGATTTGCAATGCAATACAGATTTACTAGGAAGAGTAAAATACAGCCCCAAGAAAATGGAATAACCAAGACAACGTCCCCATTCTCGTTGTTTTTGGGACGCAATTTGATTAATGACCTTTTATCTAACAAGGGAATCCATTTTATCTCATAAAGTTCTATATTTGAAACTTTAACATCACATGATAAGTGTGTGTATAACCTCTATGTTGATTTTGTGATTGATGATTTGTTCCGTAAATTTAGTTACCTGAGAGAAGTCATTTGCAGAAAGATAAGACACACTATTTTCATAGACGTAATAACAGTAAATGTTACTATTTTAAATTGTAAAAGAATTCCCATGGTGACAATTATCTTTAGAGAGAAGATAATGAAGCCAAGAAAAAAAAAAGCACTAAGGCTAGAGAAAAACAGCTCCAAACAGCCTTTACGCATATTGTGGCATGTACTGTAAGTTTGCACCACTTTGTTTATTAAAAACCCTGTTATTTCAATGTATTAGATGCTAGAAATCTGCTTTGGTTTTATGTTCTGTCTTGTTTCATATGCCATGTTCACACTGCGGCTAAAGACGATTTGTTTTACTCTCAGTTCGTTATTTACAGCAGTAACAATTTTGGAACTAGATTCACGCACAAAACATTTAAATTGTGCGCATTTTATAAAATATGTGAACTGGTAATTAACGCAATGACGTCATTCTAAAGGACACTACAGCTCCTCTGAGGTAACAGAAAAACCACAGAAACTGAGGTACGTGTCTTGATTTGTTTGCATATTTCGATAGTTTCTCTTCACCGTAGTTTCTCTCACCAAACCTAAAAATACAGGAAATAAATGCGCCTCTGTTCGCTTATATTTATCGTCAAAAATAACGGTGTCCATGTTTCTGGTTCATAGCCGCGCAGGTAGACGCTGTTGCTACGGTGACAGTTTCGCAATGGTCGTTATTGCGCACCACTTTGTTTATTCATGGAAAAAAAAAAAAAAAGTTATTTCAGTGTATTAAATGCTAGAAATCTGCTGTCTTTGGTTTCATGTTCACACTGTGGCTAAAGATGTTTTTTTTTTTTTACAGTTCCGTTATTTACAGCAGTAACAATTCTGAAACTAGATTCACACACAAAACATTTAGATTGTACGCTCTGAGGTAATAGAAAAACCACATACTGAGGTATGTGTCTTGATTTCTTTGCATATTTCGTTTTTCTTCACCTTAGTTTCTTCCACCAAACCTAAAAATACAGGACATAAATGTGCCTCTGTTCGCTTATATTTATCGTCAAAATACACTGCTACAGTGACAGTTTCGCAACAGGTCGCAATTGCGCGCACCACTTTGTTTATTCACGCAAAAAAAAAAAAAAAAATTGTTATTTCAGTGTATTAGATGCTTGAAATCTGCTGTTTTACTTTGGATTTATGTTTACACTGTGGCTGAAGACGATTTGTTTTACTCTCAGTTCTGTTATTTTCAGCAGTAAAAATTTTGAAACTAGATTCACGCACGAAACATTTAAATTATACGCATTTTATTAAATACGCGACCAAACCGAACTAGTAATTAATGCAGTGACGTCATTCTAACGGACACTACACTACAACAGCTCCTCTGAGGTAACAGAAAAGCCACAGAAACTGAGGTACGTGTCTTGATTTCTTCGCATATTTCGATAGTTTTTCTTCACCGTAGTTTCTCCCACCAACCCTAAAAATACAGGACATAAATGCGCCTCTGTTCGCTTATATTTATCGTCGAAAATAACGGCGTCCATATGTTTTTGGTTCATAGACGCTGTCGCTACGACGGTGATAGTTTCGCAACGGTCGCTATTGCGCGTTCCCGAGTGACTCCTGAAAACACATACAGAATGATAATTTAGCGAATTTATTTCTAATTTAAATGTTATTGTCACTATCAAAACGTTGCAGTGTGTACATGGCTGTATTTATTCTTGTGTGGAAAAGAACGGTTTGGTTCTGGCTGTTACTCACCTTTGAACTGCAGTGTTTGTCTCTCATCTCCTGTTTTATGGAGTTATCTGTTAAAGTTGTAGTAATTTCTTTGTGACTGTGTTGCACATCCTCTGCCACCAGACATCGCTATCATCCTCACGCATCAATAACCATCGTTTGACATTGTTTTGTCCCATTTCCTAACTGAAAAATTGCCAAAGAGGCTATAACTCAAGATTGATTTCACTTATGCCATCACATCCTGTAACGTGAGCTTTGTGTATGTTTTGACACTGTGTTCATATTTCTGAAATTCTGTCACATATTTAATATTTCTAGTTTAATTAGTAGTCCTGTCTGGGCTATGACAACTTGATTGGGATTTCTAGAGCATTCCAATTTCTGAATTCCAATATATTTTTCCTTGTGTAGCTCACTCCACCTTTCAAGTTTCCGGACACCAAGGTGTGATTTGAAGGGGACTCAGGTGAAACTTTATGTGTGAGTCCAAATGAGGAAGAAATTGAGTGAGTATGCGAGAGAGAAATAGACATACAAAATTAGCATTTAACTGCCGTGCCAAACGGACTGTCCAAAGTTGCTCCTACTGCAAAAATAAACTTGAATAAGGACATTACTCAGCCGATAAACTGATTTGTTGGTGATGTGGAAATGGACGTGACGCGTCAAATATTAAAATATGAATCAGCATGATGTTCAGTTTGATTGAATCTCACAAAGCAATGTCATATTTCACCCCAAAATCAATGGGAGAGATTTTGCATTTAGCAAATGAAGCCTATTTTTAGGACTATTATGATATTTTCTGACTTGTGTGAGTATTAAAGTCAGCATAAATGAGATACAGTACAACAGATACAACCAAAGTGTACTCTACAAATGTAGTCTATTTTAATAATATATTTGGGTAGTTGAAAAATAAGCAGTAAAAAATGCTTTTTTTGTAAAACACCACTTTTGAAGAAAAACTGCATATTGTTATGAAGTCTGATGTTTGACAAAATATAAGGGGTCACTAACTTTGTCAATTCTTTCACTGTTTTTTGAACATTTTTACTGAAATGTGTCCTATGGTGTGACAGAAAGAATATAGGGGTGTCGCACCAAAGGACAACAGAAATTAACACTTTTATAGTGCTTCCAAAATAGTTATTTGAACAATTCTGAGACAAAATCTTACCATGACCTTGAATGGGGTCCTTCAACTAATTAAAGTTGTCAGTGGAATTGCCCGATTTAAAATCAGGATATGGTGTCACACCGGAGGACATGGTTTTCAGTGACAAAATGTATCAAGTTCCTATGAGTGACCCCGGAGCACAAAACCAGTCATAAGTCTCACGGGTATATTTGTGGCAATAGCCAACAATACATTGTATGGGTCAAAATTATCCATTTTTCTTTTATGCCAAAAATCATTAGGATATTAAGATCATGTTCCATGAAGATATTTAGTAAATTTCCTACTGTAAATATATCAAAAATGTATTATTATTAGTAATATGCATTGCTAAGGACTTCATTTGGACAACTTTAAAGGAGATTTTCTCAATATTTAGATTTTTTTGCACCCTCAGATTCCAGATTTTCAAATAGTTGTATCTCGGCCAAATATTGTCCTAACCTAACACACCATACATCAATGGAAAGCTTATTTATGAATCTCAATTTCAAAAAATTTACCCTTATGACTGGTTTTGTGGTCCAGGGTCACAAAAATGATTGTCGTTTACTAAAATAGACACTTGTAAAATTATGCCTGAGCTATTTATTAACATTTTTATGCTTTTCTTTTTAATTTATAAAAGTTGTAATTTATTGAACCATGCTTGAGACAGTCACACCATAGGACAATTTTGAGATTTGGCTCAAAAATTTAAAAAATCTAAAGACAAAGCAGTTTTTATATCAACATGTCCATGTAAGACAAAGAAATGTTTAACCATTTACTGCATTTTAAATGATGACAATACTAATTATATTCATTTTTATCTTGTGTGACAGTGAAAATGCCACGTCACGTCAACAACCCATCATCATAATATCAATAATATGTGACCCTGGAGCACAAAACCAGTCATAAGTCGCACGGGTATATTTGTGGCAATAGCCAACAATACATTGTATGGGTCAAAATTATCCATTTTTCTTTTATGCCAAATATCATTAGGATATTAAGATCATGTTCCATGAAGATATTTTGTAAATTTCCTACCATAAATATATCAAACATTTATTATTAGTAGTAATATGCATTGCTATGGACTTCATTTGGACAACTTTAAAGGTGATTTTCTCAATATTTCGATTTTTTTGCACCCTCAGATTCCAGATTTTCAAATAGTTGCCAAATATTGTCCTATCCCAACAAACCATACATCAATGGAAAGCTTATTTATTCAGCTTTCATATCTCAATTTAAAAAAATGTACCCTTATGACTGGTTTTGTGGTCCAGGGTCACATATGGTAAAAAGTTGTTAGGGGAAATTTGCTGGAAAAAAAAGTATGGTCCTAAAAATAGGTTTTATTCGCTTCTTTGGTTTGATTTTGGGATGATCCAGGCGTTTTTCCACGAGATTTACTCATATCTTCAAATAACTTTGTGGAATTTCTGGAAAACTGGAATTCTCTTTCCTGAGCACTGTGTGAACATTTTAGTGTTCAATGTTTCCTCTTAAACTGTGGTTTATTTTCATATGCAGAAGGACTTTGTGAGTGACGTTAGCAGCATATACCTAAAAAAATGATCTTTTTGAACTCTGTGTACATTGTAAAACTGCTTGTTGAAGATTTATGGTATTTAAAACAAAGACCTGTTACAGTTGAAAAGAAATAATGTAAATCAGCAAAAATATTTTTAACTGTATGTGAAGAATCCAGCTAAATTAAAATGGTCGATGCAATGATCTTACTGTGAAATAGCAAAGATGTAGCATATTTAGGCTATTGATTTGCGTTATGAAAACAAAGAGCTGTCACTTTTTGGCCACCTGTCACAAAGCCTAGCTAAGCATCACAGCGAGTGTTTTATTTTTTATAGTTAGCGGGTGGTTTTTGTGTGCACTTAATAGGAAAGATTTACAGAAAATGAGAAAAAAGAGGAGGAAAAATGCAAATCCCTCAGGCAACACTTCTCCCTCGCTTCCTCTTTGAATTCACTTGAATTTCTTTTGAACCTCACATAATTTGAGCAAATATTGACAAACAATTGAACACAAATTTGCATTAGTATCCTCTGTTTTCCCTGGTTGGGAAGAGCATGAGGATGTCAGAAACATACCAGGATCAGGGCTGAATGCTTGCACTTGACAACACAAGAAAAAAATACCACTGTTGGCCTATGTAGAAGGTAAAGTAACTACGATTAAAAGATGTCGATTAAATGTACTTTTTGTCCTGAATGTTCATACTATTCTGTATGTTCATTCCATTTACTTAAGGAACAATCATTATACTATCTCAATGCCATTGAACTAATAAATCCAAGACTTTTGCTCTACGTTTTTGTCTTGTTTGAATTGCATTTTTATTTTAGCATATTGTACGTATGAATTAGACCACCAGCTGGCTTTGTTATTGATTTGATTACATTATTGCGAGTTTACGGGTCAATGACGTGGCATGTCAATTCTGGTGTCCAAAGCATATTCATAATACTAAAAATATATAAATACACTACATTAAATGACTCGACTTCCCCCTCTTAATTACTCATGTGAGTATTCATTATAAATAATTAATTTTTAAGGAACTATTGAGCTCAAAATCCCAAAATGTCATTCCGGGTAACTGTCCTGGTTTATAATCTGAATACAAAAATATGAATAAAAGTATTTAAAATCTACTTTGGCATAATAGTGTAAATACAAATAGTGGTAATGCTAAGATTATTTACATTTTTATGACAAAAAGACTCCTGGATAACAGACATCAATGACCATTTTGGACCATAATGCATTTTGGTATGTCATGTGACATAATATTGTATCAATAGGAGCCCAAAACATGTGCAAAGGCCAGTAAGCGTCTCTTTAAATGCTGATATTTTGACCTTTTCGGTCACTGGTGCACTTTGGCAATATCATGTGTCCTTATGGATAACACTAATAAAACATTTATAATGTATTTATATTAAAAAACTATCTATTTGATCTAAAAGATTGCCTTAAAGTGGTGATAGCGAAGTTGTAGTTTTCCACAGGTAGTTCAGTTAGTGCCTGATTATAAAGAAAAAAATATTTGTTTTGTCATTCCTGGATGACAACCTGTAATCTTTGGATAACAGAAACCCTCTGTTAGCCAGGACGTGCCATCCATTATCCAGAATGACATGTATAACAATCTAGTTTTTAATTAATATTGTAAACTTTTAGGCATAGTTATTATGAGGGATGTGCAAGACTAGCTGACTAGTGGATTAAACGATAGCGCTGCTGCTAGTAGACTTGGAAAATACTAGTCGTTTACATTTTGCTTTATATTTTTACTAAGGCTACATTTAAATTACCGTCATGTTAATGTTACATCTTGAAATTAATATATTATTTTGAAAAGTGTGTAAGTTGCGTGGTGGGGCCTCCATGGATCGGACTTGTTTGTTCAACAGGACACAAACGCACCCGGCCATCCACGTGATGTAAAAGAAAACCTGATTCATCTGACCAGGCCAGGGGTCAGCATGGGCACCCTGACTGGTCCCATACACAACAAACTGCGATGCACTGTGTATTCTGACACCTTTCTATCAGAACCAGCATTAACTTCTTGAGCAATTTGAGCTACAGTAGCTCGTCTGTTTGATCAGACAACACGGGCCAGCCTTCGCTCCACACGTGCATCAATGAGCCTTGGCCGCCCATGACCCTGTCGCCGGTTCACCACTGTTCCTTCCTTGGAGCACTTTTTTTTTGGAGCTGCAGTTTTGGAGATGCTCTGACCCAGTCGTCTAGCCATCACAATTTGGCCCTTGTCAAACTCGCGCAAATCCTTACGCTTGCCCATTTTTCCTGCTTCTAAAAAAAAATCAACTTTAAGGATAAAATGTTCACTTGCTGCCTAATATATCCCACCCACTAACAGGTGATGAAGAGATAATCAGTGTTATTCACCTGTCAGTGGTCATAATGTTATGCCTGATCGGTGTATGAGGATGGTTTTTATGGTAATCCTGAAAAGTATTGCAGAATGTCCTTCCATCTAACAGTATGTCATTCCGGCTAACAATGACACAGGCAAATAATTTAACCCATATTTGTAAGTTAAATTACCCAGTTCTGTTTTTTGTTGGGTTAAGGATAAAACAAGTCTTATTTACTTCATTGGAAAACATTTTTCAGCTTTTTCTTTTTCCGATTTGGTTCTGAATTGAATTATCAGCAGCCAAAAATGAGCCCATGTCTATATGAAATCCCAAATTGATTATATTAATTGTGATTAAAATGTAGTTTTCCTAGCACTAATTGTTTGTTGAGCTCCAATTATGGATATCAGTACATTTGTATATGCCAACAATGGTAGAAATGTAATTAATCTTAAAATTCATTACCATTACCCAGGAATGGCATTTTCATAGGGAAAAAGATCTGATTCACCAAAAAAAAATTACGTTCTTAAAATGAGTACGTCATTGCATTACATACACAACACTCAAGTATAGAAAGTCCTAAAACTGAACTATTTTATCCACCATTCACCCTTAAATGCTGTAAAAGTAGACCAAATCAAAACAAGCAAAAAAATGTTTTTCATTTTATTTTCTCAAAATGTAAGAAAAAGAAAATGCTGAGAATAATCCCAACAGTAAATAAAAACAAAACAACCATCAACGTAATAAATGCACATCATACACAGACCCATTATGTAACACCCTCTGGTCTGTCATAAATATGAAATGAAAGCCAATGGAAGGTTCATTAAATTTTACAGGAATTTGTGATGATCCGAGTCACTCGAGTGAACCAACGTTTCCTGAACCGCGGGCATTAGTCATCATAAAAATCTTCAATCGACTGTAAAACCAGTGTAGCTATTTGGCCGAGTCTTCCATGGATATCGGGTGGGAAATCATGGCACTGTGGTTTTATCGATCAGGTCGCACCATACCAGGTCTAACGGACAGCATCATTGGCCGAGCAGGAGGTCGCATCATGTGTGGCCCGGGCATCATTTGCATGGGTCCGCCCATTGGTGGACGCATACCTGGACCTGAAAACAAAAGCAAGCCAGAGGAATTAAGACATTAGATTCAGATTGTTGTTGAAGACATCCTTCACATTAACTTAGCTACATCTGAACAATCTTACCTGGTCCTCCAGGCATCATGCCATGAGGAGGTGGACCCATCATGGGCATCATAGGAGGACCACCCATTGGTGGAGCTGGTAACATGCCAGGTCTCGGAGGTCCACCTGCAAGTTAAAACAGAAAAACGTCTTACTCTTTGTACATAATCTTCAAAGTAAAAACATACATAGTTGTCAAAAACTTGAATTGAATCAGAGTAACTGATACGATGCCAGTACTTACTGTATATAATACAATTTAGTGTGGAATACACATTTTCAGAATTTAAATGTTAAGGCAAGACACCACAGGTTAATAGGGTAAATTAACATTAATAAATCAACAACAAATTAACAATTGTTTTGCATTCCAAGATTCCTGAAATGTTGTGTTTAAATGTGCAAATGAGGCATTGTCTAATTAAATGACACAAAATTGCATGCATTTCCAATAGTGCTGTCAAAATTAGTGCATTTATGCATAACGCGATTCATTTTAAGTTTAACGAGTTTAAAACATTTACCGCAACTAACGCAGCATCAGTTTTTTCTGTCATCCTTTGGCTAGCGTTACATTATATGATGACGCTCTTATTCATGCAAATGCTTTTAAACCATTCAAGCGCGACAAGACAGAACAGAACACGCTGTCTGTGAATGTCCTGACTATGACACACACACACACACACAGAAAGACAGAAGAGAATGCGCTGTCTGTGAATATCCTGACTATGACACACACACACAGAAAGACAGAAGAGAACGCGCTGACTGTGAATGTCCTGACTATGACACACACACACACACACACAGAAAGACGCACGCCAGAAGAGTTCTCTGTCGCGCTTGAACGAGCAATAACACACGGAATTATGCCAAAATGCCTGTTTTGTCTCATTCTCATAAGAGCATCTTAAATGAGTTCAATAACGTCTTAAATGAACGTAAAGAGTTGTAAAGAGTAAGAGTTGTGAGTAAATGAGATCCGCGTCATGTTCGGCAGCGGCAGATCTTAAAGTGACAGCAGCCTAATAAACCAGTCGCTGTGATTCTGTCATTAATGTTCATCAAACAACAAAGGCAACAGAGAAAAGTGTAGCTTTAATAAGGATTCATCTATATTTAACTTATTATTTGCAGTGCAGACTGTTTGATAACTATTCAATTTCTGTATATTGATAATATATGAAGGCCACAGGTAAATATGACATTTATTATAATGGGTTAATGTGAAGATTGTTTTAAGATGGTTTTAAGTTAAGTTTTAAGTTATTTTTTTAAAGCCTAATAAATGTTGAAATTGATCAATTTTCAATTATACTGTAATGTTTAATGTCTATCATTAATGTTTCATAGAGACATCAGTATCAGTATTATTATCAGTGATACTGGCCTTCATTCATTAAAAGATGCCATTACAACAAATATTTAAAATATAATGTCTTTAAGTTGTTTCTACATTAGTTTGGAGAGTAACTGTGAAATTATTACAATATAAAAATATTAAAAACTCCAATGTCTTTAATTGTGATTAATTAGTTAATTCTTTTAATCGATTGATAGCACTAATTAAAGTCCTGTAAGTTGCAAGGTGGAGCCTCCATGGATCGGACTTGTTTGTTCAGCACATCCCACAGATGCTCGATTGGATTGAGATCTGGGGAATTTGGAGGCCAAGTCAACACCTCAAACTCGTTGTTGTGCTCCTCAAACCTTTCCTGAGCCATTTTTGCTTTGTGGCAGGAGCATTATCCTGCTGAAAGAGCCACAGCCACCAGGGAATACCGTTTCCATGAAAGGGTGTACATGGTCTGCAACAATGCTTAGGTAGGTGGTACGTGTCAAAGTAACATCCACATGGATGGCAGGACCCAAGGTTTCCCAGCAGAACATTGCCCAAAGCATCACACTGCCTCCGCCGGCTTGCCTTCTTCCCATAGTGCATCCTGGTGCCATGTGTTCCCCAGGTAAGCCACGCACACACACCCGGCCATCCACGTGATGTAAAAGAAAACGTGATTCATCAGACCAGGCCACCTTCTTCCATTGCTCCGTGGTCCAGTTCTGATGCTCATGTGCCACTGTTGGCGCTTTCGATCAGCATGGGCACCCTGACTGGTCTGCGGCTATGCAGCTCCATACGAAACAAACTGCGATGCACTGTGTATTCTGACACCTTTCTATCAGAACCAGCATTAACTTCTTGAGCAATTTGAGCTCCAGTAGCTCGTCTGTTTGATCGGACCACACGGGCCAGCCTTCGCTCCCCACGTGCATCAATGAGCCTTGGCCGCCCATGACCCTGTCGCCGGTTCACCACTGTTCCTTCCTTGGAGCACTTTTGATAGATACTGACCACTGCAGACCGGGAACACCCCACAAGAGCTGCAGTTTTGGAGATGCTCTGACCCAGTCGTCTAGCCATCACAATTTGGCCCTTGTCAAACTCGCTCAAATCCTTACGCTTGCCCATTTTTCCTGCTTCTAACACATCAACTTTGAGGACAAAATGTTCACCTGGTGCCTAATATATCCCACCCACTAACAGGTGATGAAGAGATAATCAGTGTTATTCACTTCACCTGTCAATGTTATGCCTGATCGGCGTATGTAAAATTAATAAATAATACAATTATTGGTAAGCTTTGCGACTGCCACGAAAGGAAGCCAACATTGCAGAGCTCTGAATCTTACTGATATTTGGATGAGGAAGCAGAGATCCGCCGGGTGGAGGTGCTCCTGGGAACGGGGTGGGTGGGATTTTACCCTGCTGGAAGGCGGCCGCTGTAACACACAAAAACAACTTTACACTGGAGCCCAAGAAATCAAGATAATTATATCAAGTGTGCACATTATAATGTGTTGATAAACATGCGTACGAATATGATTTACTCACTTGTTTTGTCGATGAGACTCTGAGCCTGCTCCTCCATCCATTTCTGATAATAATCCTTCACATTTTCTTTATGTTTACGTCCACTGCAGTGTGTCTTTCTGACCGACGGCTGCAGAGATTACATACACAAACAATGAGTATTTGCACAAATAATAATGAATGCAGGTTAGATTGACAGTGCTGATCTTACCGAATCGTGTGTCAGGTATGTGTCACAATAATCACAATAAAACCTGAAAGAGACAAAAACAACTCACATTACACACAAATACTGCAGTGATACAAGAGCTACTAATGATAATTTCATAGCTCTTTAATAAATACCATAAAGTACTGCCATTTACAAAAGTAGTAACAAAGTACCATGATTTTGTTGTACATGCACCATGAAAGTCATTTTGAGCACCATATAAATAGCATAGCACGGCACTGAAATTAACATACCATGGTATTTATATGATAATCTGCTGTTTTCGCACATTTTCTGCTGATTCCTCCAGCAAAACGTTATTTTAAGCAGTTAAACTGTGTATAATCATAAGAACTAACGCAATAATTCAAACATTTGAACCCATTTAAAGCTGAATTAGCTTAGAGCTAGCTCTTGTCTAAGAAATGCAGTGTTATTTGTGATGTAGTTTTCTAAAATGCCTAAATGTACACCAAATACATCGATTAACCTTTCGCGACTAAGACGTGCTGGTTTGTTTTTATAATACATCGTATATGTTTGTATGAAATAAACACAAAAGACAGACTCACTTCGGCATCTTTACAGCGGGACAGCGCGGGGCGAAAACCACCGGAAGCAGAAAGTGAGGACCTTTTGCGTCTTTGTTTGGGTTTGGAGCGAGCACGCGCGTGCACTGGCGCCACCCCGTGTTTGGGAGAGGATCTGTCTCCGTTTACCCACTTCAAAAGGTCCCTTTTAACCACATAAATAAATACATTTGTGTTTGTGTTTATTATCATGACAGTTAAGCACAATATATTTAAATAAGTATGAAAAACTATCTGTACAATGGCAAAAAAGAGCTCTGAATTCTCATTAAAGGCACAATATGTAATTTTCCGCTAGAGATCACTTATTCAAAACAAGGGCCTATCTTGATGACGCCTTGATTTCGCGGAGCTGATTTCCGCAGACGAGCACTTCCGCTTCTTCCGCTCATGCGCGTGTGAGGTAACGCAGCGCTGTTTTATCATATTACACACATTTGAGTGTGTTAAAGTTATGTTATAATGCTACTCTGTGCGTTCGCTCGGCGCTACTATGAGACACTTGTTCACACTGCAGTGAGCTAGATCATATTAGGCATGGTAAAACATGGTATTCGCGGTAAATCAAGAACACCAGATTTAAACAATAAGACTAACTGTGTTGAGCTGTAGAACAATGATTAGTTTCTGTCCATGAATGCCGAAAATCGAGGGTAATGCGGGTATGATGTCCTGGTTAAAATTGCTTATTTCTCCGGTTTTAAACATTCCTGGAAACATTTGGGATAATGTAAGTACACAAGTCAACAAAATATATAACACTCAAGGCTCGAAATTAACTTTTTTACTTGGTAGCACTGGTGCGCCCAACTTCAAAAAGTTAGGAGCACCAGCAAAAATGTAGGAGCACCACAACTAAAATGTTTATATATTATTATATAATGTTTAAATGTGTGTGTGTGTGTCATGTGCCAGTAAACCGGTCAATTCAATTGTCAGAATAAAAAAGTTGCTTGTCTGGAAAAAAAAAAATAGGATTTGTAAGTATAATTGATTCTGAAACAATATTCTCACCAGTGTTCTATCAGCTATGGCATATTTAAATCTGCATATTTGTATTATTTACCCCAAGGACATTTTTTTTACCTTTATAAAGGGCATTTTCCCCCTAATCTTATGAAATTAAAACATTTTAAATTCTTACATTTGATCAATAAATTAAATTAGAATAATAAGACACTATAGGGCTTTTGCCAATCAAATCATTTACACTGAAAGATTAAAACTGCATTGAATAATGCAATAATGCAACTTTATAATCTTGCAATTCTGACTTTATCTCACAATTCTGACTTTATAACTCGCAATTCCGACTTTATATCACTCAATTCCGACTTTATATCTCGCAATTCCGTCTTTATATCTCGCAATTTCAACTTTATCTCGCAATTCCGACTTTATATCTCGCAATTCCGTCTTTATATCTCGCAATTCCGACTTTATATCTCGCAATTCCGTCTTTATATCTCGCAATTCCGACTTTATATCTCGCAATTCCGTCTTTATATCTCGCAATTCCGACTTTATATCTCGCAATTCCGTCTTTATATCTCGCAATTCCGTCTTTATATCTCGCAATTCCGACTTTATATCTCGCAATTCCGTCTTTATATCTCGCAATTTCAACTTTATCTCGCAATTCCGACTTTATATCTCGCAATTCCGTCTTTATATCTCGCAATTCCGTCTTTATATCTCTCAATTTCAACTTTATCTCGCAATTCCGACTTTATATCTCGCAATTCCGACTTTATATCTCGCAATTCTGTCTTTATATCTCGCAATTCCGACTTTATATCTCGCAATTCCGACTTTATATCTCGCAATTCCGTCTTTATATCTCGCAATTCCGACTTTATATCTCGCAATTCCGACTTTATATCTCGCAATTCCGACTTTATATCTCGCAATTCCGACTTTATATCTCGCAATTCCGACTTTATATCTCGCAATTCTGACTTTATAACTCACAATTCTGAGAAAAAAAAGTCAGAATTGCAAGATGTAAACTCACAATTGTGAAATAAAAAGTCGCAATTATCTTTTAAAATGTTTTATTCTGTGGCGGAAACAAGCTTCCATAATAAACAGATAAGCGACACTGCAGAATATAGTTTTATTCTGATAAAACATTTGAGAAAACTGTAACATCTTAAAGCAACCAGTATTGTTTGAGAAACCATGCAGCTGTCGCGAGAGGTTTACTTGAGCAGCTTTAAGCAGTTCAACTTTAATCTTTTATGTTGTTCAGTCATTCAAAACTACAAAGTTTCACCACTGACAAAATGTCTGACACAGTACGTCTGACGGGTTGCAACACCTTTTCCAATTCTACCATCGTATATATTTTGAGCCTGACACTTCATATTTAGCCGTTCTACAGTATTCTGTGGTAGTCAGTGATGCTGCAAGATTAACAGAAAATGAAAGCCAAGACTTACACTTTTGACAAACTGACATGCCTGATCACACATTTACACAGATATTTAAGTTTCTGATTTATTGCAAGAGTGTGTAAAAAATGTGGTTGATCTGATGCCTTTTAACTTCACAAAAGCATACATCACACCATTACTCAATGCAAACACATTTTGAAAAGGGATACTGATTGTAGCAGACAGACGTGGGTCAAAATTGAATGCAAAATACATTAAAGTAGGCATGTAAACATTAAACAGCATCTGAGACCCATTTTACTTCCTTAATGTGACATTTCCAAGTGAAATAGCGTTCAATAACAACAGGAAACGTCTATCAAGAAAGTAAACGGGCCCATTTTGATTTCATGTTGACTTAAACTTGCAAACTTGTGTGACTTGATAAAACATGAAAACCACTTTTTTTCTATCGAAAGGATTAGGAATCATTATCCAAGAATTCAGAATTGCACTGCATTTTATTTAGACTTGCATATAAGACATGATGCTTTCTGTGCTGTTAGAACATGGTGTGCACTTTCATATCTTCAGTAGCCATCTTTGAAAACCGTTAATCCTAAATAATTACTAAATATAATTACAATAGTCCCTTTGAAATGATGCGAATGCTGCAGGAAGTCCCAGGAAGTCATCATCCTCATACGTTGCAGCTTGAAAACCCATTTGACATTATGTGGCACATCTCAATGTCATCTGGATGAAATACAGTGACGTGACCATTTCATCACCAAAAAAAACAAGTCCCTTCTGCTCGTCCTCCTGGAAAACCACAGCGGCATTAGTCAACACGCCAGCCCTGCCGATACGCCGACCTCATACACTCCAGCTGTGGCACATCTGTCTCTAAACAGCCCTCATAGGTTCGATTTGGGTGCCGTGTTGACAGGGATGGCTCTGAGCTCTGTCCGCATGCACAAGTACTCGCCAATGACCGCCATGAGGGCCATGCAGGCCACGTTGACTAACCACCATGACAGGGCGGCTGGGAGGTGGGCGTTATAGATCCAGCAGCCGATCATGTGGAAGAAATGCACGGTTACAGTGAAGTCCAGGCACTGCTTTCCCCGTCGGATGAAAAACCACAGGCCAAGAGCACTGAGAAAGAGAAACAGAGCCAAGAATGAGTTATAGAGGTCATCATACTGTAAGTTTCAAAACTGTAAACATCCTTGTTAGTCCAAAAACAGCTTTTATTGTAACCAAGCCTATTGATAACGTCATAGATCGGTGAAAGACCGCCTCTGCAGAAGATCAACGCCTACTTCATCATCGCAACTTTGGCCCCGCCCACTGGCGTGTTAGTGAGATGACGAGGAGAGAAGAGCGATACAGGATCACTGGACTAAAAATAACATTACCTTCCAAAGGATCCTAATGCTAGGAATGTGCTTATTTATTTTCAACAATGTGAATGTCTCAGTTGAGCATTATTTATTTGTATTCGCTACATTTCACTGTGGATTCTTTGGTAAATCAGTTTATCAGTGACTGAGTTCTGGACTCGCGCCAAAACTCCCGTTATAATCAACGAATCTCTTATTTACATTGTGTTTGCACTGTTAGTTATGATGAAAGCATTCGTGAGAGAGCAGAAATTGAGTTACAATGACGAGATCACGGCACTCATGAGCTCAACATGTCTGTGATCGGCTACAATGATCATCACTGCAACCTTTCATGCCACCATCTGAATATAATGCTACAGATCTGAATATAATGCTACAATCAACACTTTTCACGATTAGTTAACCTTGAGAGCTGTAATAGTAAACACATGCTAAAAGTTTTAATGAGAGTTCCACATGTAATACTAGCAAAGATGTAAGCCAATCACAGCCGTGGGCATTTACACTGAAGTCTCACAGCAGCCAATCAGAGCAGTGGGCATTTACACTGAAGTCTCACAGCAGCCAATCACAGCCGTGGGCGTTTACACTGAAGTCTCACAGCAGCCAATCACAGCCGTGGGCGTTTACACTGAAGTCTCACAGCAGCCAATCACAGCAGTGGGTGTTTACACTGAAGTCTCACAGCAGCCAATCACAGCAGTGGGCGTTTACACTGAAGTCTCACAGCAGCCAATCACAGCAGTGGCCGTTTACACTGAAGTCTCACAGCAGACACGCCCCCTCAAATAAAGTGTTCAAATCATCACTGCAACCTTTCAAATCAGAGGCTAAAATCAGGGTAGGAAAATGCCTTTTATTCCTAAATTATGACCATTTTTGATGTAAAATCATACTAACATTATATGTGCACCTCAGGAAACATTATAAAACAATGCAGTTCATGACCCCTTTAAGATGGCAGACAACAGTGAGAGAACCATTTGGAATAAGAGACATTAATATAAACTTACCATGTGAGAGAATTCAGAATGAATGCCATCATAGATAAGCGGCCTTGTGTTGTTGCAAAGCCAAGAACCTTGAAAGAAAGAAAACTAGTTATTTGAAAGGCTGGGTTGGTAATATCATATTGATGAACCAATCAGTGTTTCAACCGCAAAACATCTTGTAAACAATACGTGCCATGTAACATTAGATTTCCTACAGGAAAGCCATTCAGTGTCCACATCTCAGTCAATTAGATAGAAATAACTCTGAAGAGGCGCATTTTGCTAAACATATGCACTATAATATTCATTTTTACTTAACCTGTTAGCAATGTCTCATTTGTTGTACGTTTGAATAAATCTCTTATTATGACAGTCAGTTCAAATGTTTATATTTAAACAATGAATTACAGAAACACAATTGAAAAGTTGATATAAAAACGGCCTTATGTACAATTTATTTGTTTGTAGTATACATTTTTTTTTTTTTAATTTGTGTGTTGATTATTACATCTAAAATAAATAATCAAATTTTATTAATTTTAACCATACCCTCATCCGTCCCTCGGGTCATTTTGAAAATTAAAAATTGTCCCAAGTCCCTAGGACTATTGTCGCACCTGAACCACGAATGCACAAAATTTTTTTGACTGGATTTGAGGAGTTTTGTGATTGAAATTTAAGAAAGTAACAAATTCTTCCCCCGCGGGTCAATTTGACCCCCTTAGGAATGAATGGAGTGTGAGAAATGCTTCAGTACTCATAGAAAAAGCTAAAAATGCTCAAAATTCAAACAAAAAATGCTAAAACTTTACCAAAAAATGATTTTATAATGTCTATATCTGAATGCATTCTGAAGAGAAACTGACTTTAGGACCCAGCGGAACAGCTCATCCGCTCCATATAGAGCTATAAGAGTCATGAAATATCATCTTATATTATTATTTTCTCCAAGAGGTCGGCAAAGACGATATTTTGAGCTGAATTAAGAGTTATGCATGAGTTATTTTGAATTCAAGTTAAAAGAATGTGAACAATGTGCTTAAATTATTATTTATTGATAAAATCTAGTAATTTAAAGGTAAATAAAATAAAAAATAAATTGGATTTAAAAAAATAAATAAAAAAAAAAGCATAATTTTAGGGCTTTTTTCCCCCCATAAGAAACCAAATAAAACGAGTTCAGAATCGAATTAAGAGCATGTGAATTTTATAAATGAATCATGAAATCTGTCAAAACCCAGCTCTAGTTATTTGTCAGCATTGGGACCATAATCTTTGGTAGAGAACAATATTTAGCTAAAAAATGTAGCTTATGCAAAATAATAATGATTAGGGGTGTAACGATACCCTCATGTCACGATTCATACATACCACGACACTGAACTCACGATACGCGGGACTTAAGGTAAGGTAAGTTTAACAAAAAAATGTACCAATAAATTTGGTATTACGTTGGTGGTGGAAATGAATAGGATTGGACTTGGTGCTGCAAACCCACTGGTGACACCAGAATAAAAATATTCATGATTCTGAAGCTGAAAATACAGAATTATTTTAGACGAATATGCT
Source organism: Coreius guichenoti (assembly GCA_039654105.1). Classification (NCBI taxonomy): domain Eukaryota; kingdom Metazoa; phylum Chordata; class Actinopteri; order Cypriniformes; family Gobionidae; genus Coreius; species Coreius guichenoti. The sequence goes on from CM077180.1 coordinate 40,705,203, forward strand.
TACACTGTGTCACAGACTAGATATATTTAGATATAATGTAGGACACTTTTTACTGGTAACATAGCAGACATTTGGCATTATCAGGACACACAAATACTGCATTATTATACATTTATATTCAACATTATATATAGTAGTTTAATGTACTGACACTAAAACTCTGTGAATTTTTTCCTCACACTGTAATTTTATTATTTGTCACTATCCACGATACATATTGTTGCATTTTTGTATTGCGATATGTTGTGACACGATATATTGTTACACCCCTAATAATGATTGTAACCATTTCATCCAGCTCTATTACCTCATAACTGAATATCTGGTCAAGTGATCTACTGGTGTGGACCAAGCCATCAACACCAGCCAGCCACAGACCCAAGAAGCTGTAGTAGATGCACTGCATGAGAACAATCTGAGAGATGATGAGGATCGGGTCCCAGATGTAGCTGCGGAAATGACTGGCCATCTCGCAGGAGAAGAGGGGGACGACACACGGCCCCACAGCGGCTGGATGGATGGGAGGGTCAAAAGGAGCCCCAAGATTTGAGTTTCAACCTGTCAAAACAATAACAGTGCAGAGTTCAGTGTGTTTGCCAGACCTCCAGCGACTGCACTTGGGTTTTTGACGTGACGTGGCATTTTCACTGTCACACAAGATAAAAATGAATATAATTAGTATTGTCATCATTTAAAATGCAGTAAATGGTTAAACATTTCTTTGTCTTACATGGACCTGTTGATATAAAAACTGCTTTGTTGTTTTTTTTTTTTTTTTACATTTATGCGCCAAATCTCAAAATTGTCCTATGGTGTGACTGTCTCAAGCATGGTTCAATAAATTACAACTTTTATAAATTAAAAAGAAAAGCATACAAATGTTAATAAATAGGCTACATAATTTCACAAGTATCCATTTTAGTAAATGACAATAATTTTTTTTCATCCATATATCTCTAAAAGCGTAGGAACTTGATACATTTTGTCACTGAAAACCATGTCCTCCGGTGTGACACCATATCCTGATTTTAAATCGGGCAATTCCACTTACAACTTTAATTAGTTGAAGGACCCCATTCAAGGTCATGGTAAGATTTGTCTCAGAATTGTTCAAATAACTATTTTGGAAGCACTATAAAAGTGTTAATTTCTGTTGTCCTTTGTTGCGACACCCCTATATTCTATATTCTTTCTGTCACACCATAGGACACATTTCAGTAAAAATGTTCAAAAAACAGTGAAAGAATTGACAAAGTTGGTGACCCCTTATATTTTCTCAAACATAAGACTTAATAACGCTATATAACAATATGCAGTTTTTAATCAAAAGTGGTGTTTTACAACAAAAAAAAAACCTTTTTTGCTGCTTATGTCAACTACCCAAATACTTATGAGAATACCCCGGTAGATCTCTAAAAACATGGTATTTTTTGTTAGTAAACACGAAAACGTAGCTAAACCAACCCAGATAAAGTGAAATTAATTTTATTGAGTCTATAGCTAGGCAACATACGCACTAGTTAGCATTCAAACATTCAAAAGTCAAGAATAATAATGTGTTACCTTCAATATTTTTATAGTTATATAAATATAATTACTATAATGTCAACTTAATGTCATTTTCTATAAACAAACAAACATGTATAGGTAAAACACCGCAGCGAACAGACTGTTTATTAGCATTAGCTGGCTAAACCAGCGCTAGCCAGAGACTTTGTTGACATTCGTCTGTGAGTATTATAATGTAATGAAAACACGAACCCTGAGTAAGACACATCCGTAATGTGATCCCGAGCTCGGTCGAGCGGCTGACACTTTAAAATTAAGGATAGGTAACGCGTTATGTTAAGGCTAATAATATTAAACTCAACCGGATGCGAAACTTTGAGCCGATGTTCAGAGCTTGACGTCATCATCTGTGTGTCCCGCGGCGCAGATTCGCTACATCATCAAACGATCACCTCAGAACAGATAATCCCTCTCTTCGATTGAAATAATTGGAAAAATGATTGTTAATGTCATGGGTTGATATTATTGTTCTATTTCTCCTTATTTTACTTACAGTTTAACGTGTTTTATAATTTCATAGTCTGTGGAACTTAATCTAAGGATTTATTTCATATTTTCATAATTCAATATTATTGTAAATTAGAAAAGGAAAGTTTGAATTTTGGTTTGGCAAAGCCCTATCTGGAAGTTTAAACCCGTTTGAAAGTTTATGGCCTGGTTTAAACCAGGATTAGGGCTTAAAGGCACAATATGTAAGATTTTTGGATTAAAATAGGCCTATCCAAAAACCACTAGAACAGTGTTATATATTTTGTTGACATGTGTACTTGCATTATCCCAAATGTTTCCAAGAATGTTTAAAACCAGAGAAATAAGCAATTTTAACCAGGACACGGACCGTGCGTCGCCTATCAATGACATCATACCTGCGTTACCCTCCGGTTTTATTTTGTAGAAACCATGGAAACACCAAAGCCGCTTTAATATATGATGTGTTTTATTAGACAGGTGAGCAACTGTTTGGATCATTCATGGACAGAAAACTAATCATTGTTCAACACAGTTAGTCTTATTGTTTAAATCTGGTGTTCTTGATTTAGCGCGAGTACCATGTTTTACCATGCCTAATATGGATCTAACTCACTGCAGTGTAAACAAGTGTCTTATTCGTCATGTTTTGCAGCCAGAGTGCCTATAACACTTCTCACATTTGACCAGAGTTTCTTCTTGTCTCACTTATCTCTTGGTTCATCAGTTACCCAAGAAGAAGTGAGCGTGGGAAATTGAAATCTTTGAACCTTATCTTAGTATCTTAGTCACATATAGTCACATATAGTCACATTGCTTTAACTCATCAAAATAAGTTAAGCAATTTTCAACTTTTTCTATAAGTTAGGCTATACTAATTTAAGGCAGCAACTTTTTTTTTTTTACAGTTTTGAACAAAGAAAATGAAGCCTATAATTAGGACTATTAAAGAACATGAATTGAGAAATCAACTTTCCCTTGAGCTTTTGATATATAAAAGGTCATCTTAATATAAGAATATCCTGTTTCAGAGCTGAAAACTTCCTTGTTAGTCAAAGAAAAGCTTTTATTGACAGCTGCCCCAGCAAACGATCGATCTGCGAATATGCTTACCTGTGACGTTAGAGTTCAGTGAAACGCCGCCTTAACCGAAGAAGACGAACGCCTAATTCTGTAGCCCCGCCCACCGATTCGTTGCTGGCATGTTAGATAAATAACATAGGTCTACGTGGAGCTAAACCGGATCGAACTTCCAAGCAATAAAGCTTATGGCATGTTTCAAACATGCCATAAACTTCCTTCGGATTCCAAAATGCATGGTTGCTTTACTTTATTTTTAATGAAGATCCAGCTCACGTGGGGAAGACATTGCATTTGTTCGCTTCATTTCACCAGATTTTTTTGTAAACGAGACTGGATTTGCAGACAGGATGAGATTAAAAAACAATGCTGTGGCTTCTGGATCTGACAGGAATGATGCAACACAATTATGAGAGTAAAAAATGTTTTTTATATGTGATAGTATTGCATTGTTATGTTTGATATCTACTGATTGTGTACGTGTCTAACTAAACATAACTTCCACTCTGTCACAGGCTGGAGTATCCTTTGTATTTGAGGTGTTGTTGGTTCATTGTCCTGCGATTCGTGATCAGACTCGAACATGTATGGGCCAGGGCTCGCACTATCTTAAATAGTGAAATACACACGCGTGTGTGTGTGTGTTATGCACAGTTCGCGGTTATATCCACCAGTCGGGCCGGCCAAGTAATAAAAAATAACATTCCAATTAATTGCGGGTGGGTGAGAGATAAATCATTGTGTTAATGATTGATAAAGACATTTTGGGAGCCCTGTGGGCGAATCATTCTGGTTGCCGTTTCTCCACATTGGAAGTTTTCAAAATGATTCCCCACGTGTAATGACTGGGGAGCCGAAGCTCATCATAATATGCAAAACTGTTTACTTCCAAGTCTTAAATGCGGCACGCCCATAAAAACAGAGCGTTCCAGGAGCTAAGCTCAAAACCAGGGTAGAAAATAAAAACCACGCAAACGTCATAAGTTGACCTCAGACAACAGTATAAAAAAATTAAAAAAGCCAGTTCATGACCCCTTTAAGCTTTTTTGCCTATTATTTCAATGTTTTAGCACATTTTCCCCAATTGTCATTACTGTAGTGTGCAAATTATAATTATTTGAAAAAATAATATTAATATTATGTTAATAAATCATCATGTTTTATTATATTATATAATGTTACTTATAAACTTATAATTTTTTTGATTTAAAAGGTAATTTAAAAAATAATTATTGTTTTCAAACAGGTTTCCTGAAGACTCCCCCATCTGCCATTTAAAGAAAAGGTGTTTGAATTTATAAATTTCTATTAATTTTCTATTAATCAATAAATACAAATTCTTCACTGCATGCAAAGCAAGTTTATTTATATAGCACATTTCATACACAATGGTAATTCAAAGTGCTTTACACAGAAAAGGAATTAAAATAATCATTAAATAACAATAAAAGCAGAGAATAAAAATTGTAAAATAAAAGTTATAAAAAGAATTAAAAGACAAAAAAGATACATAGAAAAGATAAAGTGCAATCAATGGAATGTGCAGTGGCTCTAACTACCTGAATCACTAAGTTCGGGGCGCCCCTGTATGAATGGAAGAGTCAGAGCTTTGGTTCGCGAAACACACTAGTAGCAACTTCCCGGCTTACTAGTGACCTCATACCCTTTAATAGGGAGGAGTTATTCCAACATCTTCTGCCTCTGATGGCTTCCAGTGTCCCTCCGACCCCTTAATGGAGTGGAGTTATCACCAACCGTCAGCCTCTGATGGCTTCCAGTGTCCCTCCGACCCCTCAATGGGGCGGAGTCCTCCAACCCATCCATGGAGTGGAGTTATCACCAACCGTCAGCCTCTGATGGCTTCCAGTGTCCTTCCGACCCCTCAATGGAGTGGAGTCATCACCAACCGTCTGCCTCTGATGGCTTCCAGTGTCCCTCCGACCCCTCAATGGAGTGGAGTTATCACCAACCATCAGCCTCTGATGGCTTCCAGTGTCCCTCTGACCCCTCAATGGAGTGGAGTCCTCCAACCCATCAATGGAGTGGAGTTATCACCAACCGTCTGCCTCTAATGGCTTCCAGTGTCCCTCCGACCCCTCAATGGGGTGGAGTCCTCCAACCCATCAATGGAGTGGAGTCATCACCAACCGTCTGCCTCTGTTGGCTTCCAGTGTCCCTCTGACCCATCAATGGAGTGGAGTTATCACCAACCATCTGCCTCTGATGGCTTCCAGTGTCCCTCCGACCCCTCAGTGGAATGGAGTTATCACCAACCGTCTGCCTTTGATGGCTTCCAGTGTCCCTCTGACCCATCAATGGAGTGGAGTTATCACCAACCGTCTGCCTCTGATGGCTTCCAGTGTCCCTCCGACCCCTCAATGGGGTGGAGTCCTCCAACCCATCAATGGAATGGAGTTATGACCAACCGTCTGCCTCTGATGGCTTCCAGTGTCCCTCCGACCCCTCAATGGAGTGGAGTCCTCCAACCCATCAATGGAGTGGAGTTATCACCAACCGTCTGCCTTTGATGGCTTCCAGTGTCCCTCCGACCCCTCAGTGGAATGGAGTTATCACCAACCGTCAGCCTCTGATGGCTTCCAGTGTCCCTCCGACCCCTCAATGGAGTGGAGTCCTCCAACCCATCAATGGAGTGGAGTTATCACCAACCGTCTGCCTCTGATGGCTTCCAGTGTCCCTCCGACCCCTCAATGGAGTGGAGTCCTCCAACCCATCAATGGAGTGGAGTTATCACCAACCGTCTGCCTTTGATGGCTTCCAGTGTCCCTCCGACCCCTCAGTGAAATGGAGTTATCACCAACCGTCAGCCTCTGATGGCTTCCAGTGTCCCTCCAACCCCTCAATGGAGTGGAGTGCTCCAACCCATCAATGGAATGGAGTTATCACCAACCGTCTGCCTCTGATGGCTTCCAGTGTCCCTCCGACCCATCAATGGAGTGGAGTCCTCCAACCCATCAATGGAGTGGAGTTATCACCAACCGTCAGCCTCTGATGGCTTCCAGTGTCCCTCCGACCCCTCAATGGAGTGGAGTCCTCCAACCCATCAATGGAGTGGAGTTATCACCAACCGTCTGCCTTTGATGGCTTCCAGTGTCCCTCCAATCCCTCAATGTAGTGGAGTCCTCCGACCCCTCACTGGAATGGCGTTATCACCAGCCGCCTCTGATGGCTTTCGGTAAGACACCAGCCTGCATCCAAGGACCTGGTGTCCCACGCTCACATCTGAGTGCATGCGCAAACTCACCGTCTCACTTCCCAATTCTCTCAACTCTTCCAACCAGACAGTCCTAACCAAAAATTGTGCTCATTCAGTAAATGCACAGCTAAACAGATGTGTTTTGAGTCTGGATTTGAATGTGGCTACTGTTGGAGCATATCTGATTTCTCCTGGAATCTGGTTCCAGCTGCAACTGGCATAATAGCTAAAAGAGGACTCGCCTTGCTTTGAGTGAACCCTAGGTATTTCTAATTGACTTGATCCTGATGATCAAGTAACTGGAAATCAGTGCAAGTACCTGAGGACTGGTGTGATAGGTTCATATTTTCTGGTTCTGCTCAGCGTTCTGTATGAGTTGCAGCTGTCTTATGGTCTTTTTGAGAAGGCCAGTGAGTCCATTACCCTGCTGGTGATGAAAGCATGAACAAGTTTCTATAAGACTGGAAACAAAGCATCTAATTCTTGCAATATTTTTGAGATGATAGTATGCTGATTTAGTTGAAACTAAGGTCTGACTCCAAAATCACACCAAGATTCCTTACTTGATTTTTTGTTTTTTGACCCCTAGCATCAAGGTATGCGTTCACCTTGCGAATTTCATCTTTGTTTCCAAATGGAATGACTTCATTTCCATTTGAAGATCATTCCCAGAAAGCTTGACCCATGCATTGATAGTGGTTTTTAATTGAAGAAACAAACTCACAAACTATAGATAAACAATATCTGGTGTTAGTGTCCTATGGCATAGAAAAGCATAACATGAACCTAACACTGTGTCTACACCGGACGCGACCGTTGACGCATCGCACCGCGCCGCAACAGCTAAAACGTACACTGGACGCGACAAAGCGGCCGTTGCAAAGCATTTGTCCTTCATGTCAGTACGTCATAAATAGAACGAGGCATCAGTTTACTGTCGGGGAATTGTCAAGTCACGTCGCGCCGCGCCGCGCCGCATCCAGTGTAGACAACATCACTGATTATAATGGGTTATATTGTCTTTTGTCGCATCACATCACGCTGCTCGCATCCGGTGTAGACACGGTGTTATGTGTCTTATGTGCAACCAAATCCAAACCAGTAGCTGGAAAAAAAATCCTCTGAAGCATTAGGAATGTAATGAATATTGATGTATTTTGCTCATTGGTGGAAATTTGGTTCTGTTAAATTGTCCTGTTTTAATCTATTTACTAATTGTTTGCTGTGCATTTTAATGACATGGCAAGTCTAACAAACCATCTAATGCTCATCCTTAGCCACATCAGGCCACAAAATATTTTTATTACATTCAAAAGAAATACAGATCTTTGAAGTACCTGACCATAGTTGTACAGCTGTGACACTTTTACATTCGGCATTTCAGCACAAAAACATTCACCAGTCACCCGCCATTCAACTTAACCAGGGGCCGGTTGCATAAAGTCATTGTTATTCTGTCCAGTGCAACACATCTCATTGCTATGCAAATAAGGCTTAATATGGAATGCACCATATTTACAAAACTGCTATTTGCCTGGTGCAATTACATTTGAAAAGCGATGTTTGTGTACATTTTCATGTGATCACAGCAGCAGCAATTCATCAAATGGTGGAGAAGAGCATTATAACTGGGCATATTTCCAAATTCACAGTGTAGACGAGTGCTCTTTCTGGATTTTAAAGAGCTGATTCAGGTGCATGAACTGCAGTAATGTCAGATTGGAGTAGCCTGCAGCATCCGCCACAATGTAGCGGTCAGAATAAGAATGCAAATACAAAAATTGCATTGCACAGTTTTGTGTGTGTTTATGCAGTTACATAGTTGCATAGTTCCTTTAGTCATTCAGATGCTAAAACGACCCCAAACATACGCTACCATTCTTAGTAAATTCCCCCTTCAGTCCTACTGAACTTGGGTTTTCTCCGTGATTGGTCCAGGACCGTGCTGGCTCGGGCTGTTTGAGGGGGGTTTACAGAGCACGAATCGCTGGATGATATGAATCAGTGTATCACGGAAGCGCTGGATGCGGAATGCATACACCAGCGGGTTGAGTGCAGAGTTGATGTGTGACATAAAGATGCCCACATAAAAAGCACTCTTGGGCACTTGGCATGTCGGGCAAAAAAACACAATACAGTTCATAATATGAAGTGGCAGCCAGCAGAGTGCAAAAAGAAACAGAACTAGTGCTAACGACTTTGCAAGTTTCAGCTCTTTGCGATAGTACTTGCTTGAGTCGCAAGTGGCCTCGGCTCGACGATTGAGCTGGCACCTGATCATGCGGAAGATCTCGGCGTACAGTCCAATCATGATGGTCAGGGGCACCACCACCCAAACAAAGAAGTTGAAGTAGACCATATAATCCATGCACATGACGTTGGTGAACTGGCATTGGAAGGGCGTCGTTCTTTTCGTTCGTAATTTTAGTAATATCACTCATTAGGACATTTAAAATTGACTTAAAGGGTTAGTTCACCCAAAAATGAAAATTCTGTCATTAATTACTCACCCTCATGTCGTTCCAAACCTGTAAGATTTTTGTTCCTCTTTGGAACACAAATGAAGATATTTTTGATGAAATTTGAAATTTCTGTCCCTCCATTGACAGCTACACAAATACCACTTTGATGCTTCAGAAAGTTCATAAAGAGATCATAAAACTAACACATATTAATTGAGCGGTTTAGTCCAAATTTTCTGAAGAGAAACGACCAATGAACCTCATTGGTTCTTGCTGAAGCTCAATCGTGCTGCGCAACACGAGAATGAACCTCATTGGTTCGCACTGAAGCTCAAACGTGCTGCGTAACACAAGAATGATCCTCATTGGTTCTTGTGGAAGCTCAAACGTGCTGCGTAACACGAGAATGAACCTCATTGGTTCTTGAGAAGCTCAAACGTGCTGTGTAACACGAGAATGAACCTCATTGGTTCTTGTGGAAGCTCAAACGTGCTGTGTAACATGAGAATGAACCTCATTGGTTCTTGAGAAGCTCAAACGTGCTGTGTAACATGAGAATGAACCTCATTGGTTCTTGAGAAGCTCAAACGTGCTGTGTAACACGAGAATGAACCTCATTGGTTCTTGAGAAGCTCAAACGTGCTGTGTAACATGAGAATGAACCTCATTGGTTCTTGAGAAGCTCAAACGTGCTGTGTAACACGAGAATGAACCTCATTGGTTCTTGTGGAAGCTCAAACGTGCTGTGTAACATGAGAATGAACCTCATTGGTTCTTGAGAAGCTCAAACGTGCTGTGTAACACGAGAATGAACCTCATTGGTTCTTGAGAAGCTCAAACGTGCTGCATAACATGAGAATGAACCTCATTGGTTCTTGCTGAAGCTCAATCGTGCTGCGCAACACGAGAATGAACCTCATTGGTTCTTGTGGAAGCTCAAACGTGCTGCGTAACACAAGAATGAACCTTATTGGTTCTTGCTGAAGCTCAAACGTGCTGCATAACACGAGAATGAACCTCATTGGTTCTTGCTGAAGCTCAATTGTGCTGCGCAACACGAGAATGAACCTCATTGGTTCTTGTGGAAGCTCAAACGTGCTGCGTAACACGAGAATGAACCTCATTGGTTCTCGCTGAAGCTCAAACGTGCTGCGTAACACGAGAATGAACCTCATTGGTTCTCGCTGAAGCTCAAACGTGCTGCTTAACATGAGAATGAACCTCATTGGTTCTCGCTGAAAATCAAACGTGCTGCGTAACACGAGAATGAACCTCATTGGTTCTCGCTAAAGCTCAAACGTGCTGTGTAACACGAGAATGAACCTCATTGGTTCTTGAGAAGCTCAAACGTGCTGTGTAACACGAGAATGAACCTCATTGGTTCTTGAGAAGCTCAAACGTGCTGCGTAACACGAGAACGAACCTCATTGGTTCTTCCTGAAGCTCAAACGTGCTGTGTAACACGAGAATGAACCTCATTGGTTCTTCCTGAAGCTCAAACGTGCTGTGTAACACGAGAATGAACCTCATTGGTTCTTGAGAAGCTCAAACGTGATGCGTAACATGAGAATGAACCTCATTGGTTCTTGAGAAGCTCAAACGTGCTGCGTAACACGAGAATGAACCTCATTGGTTCTTGAGAAGCTCAAACGTGCTGCGTAACACGAGAATGAACCTCATTGGTTCTTGAGAAGCTCAAACGTTCTGCGTAACACGAGAATGAACCTCATTGGTTCTTGAGAAGCTCAAACGTGCTGCGTAACATGAGAATGAACCTCATTGGTTCTTGAGAAGCTCAAACGTGCTGCGTAACATGAGAATGAACCTCATTGGTTCTTGAGAAGCTCAAACGTGCTGCGTAACACGAGAATGAACCTCATTGGTTCTTGAGAAGCTCAAACGTGCTGCGTAACATGAGAATGAACCTCATTGGTTCTTGAGAAGCTCAAACGTGCTGCGTAACACGAGAATGAACCTCACTGGTTCTTGTTGAAGCTCAAACGTGCTGCGTAACACGAGAATGAACCTCATTGGTTCTTGCTGAAGCTCAAACGTGCTGCGTAACACGAGAATGAACCTCATTGGTTCTTGAGAAGCTCAAACGTGATGCGTAACACGAGAATGAACCTCATTGGTTCTTGCTGATGCTCAAACGTGCTGCGTAACACGAGAATGAACCTCATTGGTTCTCGCTGAAGCTCAAACGTGCTGCGTAACATGAGAATGAACCTCATTGGTTCTCGCTGAAAATCAAACGTGCTGCGTAACACGAGAATGAACCTCATTGGTTCTTGTGGAAGCTCAAACGTGCTGTGTAACACGAGAATAAACCTCATTGGTTCTTGAGAAGCTCAAACGTGCTGTGTAACACGAGAATGAACCTCATTGGTTCTTGAGAAGCTCAAACGTGCTGCGTAACACGAGAATGAACCTCATTGGTTCTCGCTGAAGCTCAAACGTGCTGCTTAACATGAGAATGAACCTCATTGGTTCTTGTGGAAGCTCAAACGTGCTGTGTAACACGAGAATAAACCTCATTGGTTCTTGAGAAGCTCAAACGTGCTGTGTAACACGAGAATGAACCTCATTGGTTCTTGAGAAGCTCAAACGTGCTGCGTAACACGAGAACGAACCTCATTGGTTCTTCCTGAAGCTCAAACGTGCTGTGTAACACGAGAATGAACCTCATTGGTTCTTCCTGAAGCTCAAACGTGCTGTGTAACACGAGAATGAACCTCATTGGTTCTTGAGAAGCTCAAACGTGATGCGTAACATGAGAATGAACCTCATTGGTTCTTGAGAAGCTCAAACGTGCTGCGTAACATGAGAATGAACCTCATTGGTTCTTGAGAAGCTCAAACGTGCTGCGTAACACGAGAATGAACCTCATTGGTTCTTGAGAAGCTCAAACGTTCTGCGTAACACGAGAATGAACCTCATTGGTTCTTCCTGAAGCTCAAACGTGCTGTGTAGCACGAGAATGAACCTCATTGGTTCTTGAGAAGCTCAAACGTGCTGCGTAACATGAGAATGAACCTCATTGGTTCTTGAGAAGCTCAAACGTGCTGCGTAACACGAGAATGAACCTCATTGGTTCTTGAGAAGCTCAAACGTGCTGCGTAACATGAGAATGAACCTCATTGGTTCTTGAGAAGCTCAAACGTGCTGCGTAACACGAGAATGAACCTCACTGGTTCTTGTTGAAGCTCAAACGTGCTGCGTAACACGAGAATGAACCTCATTGGTTCTTGCTGAAGCTCAAACGTGCTGCGTAACACGAGAATGAACCTCATTGGTTCTTGAGAAGCTCAAACGTGATGCGTAACACGAGAATGAACCTCATTGGTTCTTGCTGACGCTGAAACGTGCTGCGTAACACGAGAATGAACCTCATTGGTTCTTGCTGATGCTCAAACGTGCTGCATAACACGAGAATGAACCTCATTGGTTCTTGCTGAAGCTCAAACGTGCTGCGTAACACGAGAATGAACCTCATTGGTTCTTGCTGAAGCTCAAACGTGATGCGTAACACGAGAATGAACCTCATTGGTTCTCGCTGAAGCTCAAACGTGCTGTGGTTCTCGCTGAAGCTCAAACGTGCTGCGTAACACGAGAATGAACCTCATTGGTTCTTGAGAAGCTCAAACGTGCTGCGTAACACGAGAATGAACCTCATTGGTTCTTGAGAAGCTCAAACGTGCTGCGTAACACGAGAATGAACCTCATTGGTTCTCGCTGAAGCTCAAACGTGCTGCGTAACACGAGAATGAACCTCATTGGTTCTCGCTGAAGCTCAAACGTGCTGCGTAACACGAGAATGAACCTCATTGGTTCTTGAGAAGCTCAAACGTGCTGCGTAACACGAGAATGAACCTCATTGGTTCTTGCTGAAGCTCAAACGTGCTGCGTAACACGAGAATGAACCTCACTGGTTCTTGAGAAGCTCAAACGTGCTGCGTAACACGAGAATGAACCTCATTGGTTCTCGCTGAAGCTCAAACGTGCTGCGTAACACGAGAATGAACCTCACTGGTTCTTGAGAAGCTCAAACGTGCTGCGTAACACGAGAATGAACCTCATTGGTTCTCGCTGAAGCTCAAACGTGCTGCGTAACACGAGAATGAACCTCATTGGTTCTCGCTGAAGCTCAAACGTGCTGCGTAACACGAGAATGAACCTCATTGGTTCTCGCTGAAGCTCAAACGTGATGCGTAACACGAGAATGAACCTCATTGGTTCTCACACGTCAAGCGAACATGCGTGAGCTTCCGTTTACCACAACTGATGTGTGAGTTGATGAATGTTTATTTGTGAATAAAAGCCTAAATTCAATCTGTTCATCATATAAATATAAAGTTTTTTCAGAAAAGTTTGGACTAAACCGCTCATTCATATGGATTAGTTTTACAATCTCGTTATGAACTTTTCGAAGCGTTGAAGTGGTAGTTGCATAGCTGTCAATGGAGGGACAGAAATTGATTTCTCAGATTTCATCAAAAAGATCTTCATTTGTGTTCTGAAGTTGATCTGAAGTCTTATGGGTTTGGAACTACTATAGTGCTACACAACTAGATTTTAACATTTCCTGAATGGGATGTTAGTTGCTCACTGATCTCTATAATATTCTCTTTCTAGATATGTCTAGGTTGTGGAGCCTGTTGGATTTTTTTCCAGACATTGTATCATCCTCTAGACGAAAAAGGTCCAAATGATTTTGAAATAATTTGAATTGCTATTATTATTATTATTATTATTATTATGTCTGCAGTACAAATCGCGTGGGATGAGTTGCACTTGCCTTAGGCAGTACAAGTACATTTTCGAAATGAAAATAAACTCTTTATTTATTAAATATAAATGATGTATTTTAATATATTTCAATATATTAAATTCACCGTTTCCCACAAATGTGTTACATAAGCATAAGTCACATGCCATCAAACATCAGGCAAATGAGTGGTTAGGTACGCTGCCAAAATACTATCAGACCAGTGAACGTCATTCGCTTTGACAGCAGGGGTTTAATTTAGTTAAAAGCTTTGCATTACACCAGCCCACTGATTTGCATTAAAGAAAGCAGCAGATATATTGCTGTCCTGCTGTCTGGCCAAGGAACATGATATAACACAACTGATGCATTGAAGGTAAAGTTTAATCTCTATGTGACAAAATGCAAATTAATTGATTATGATGACACCTAAACTCTGACACCTAACTGGAGGAGAAACTCTCAAAGCTTCGTTGCCTGGCGAACAATTATTATTATTCTTAAATTAAATCATTTATTGAACATTGGTGGGGGGGTTTTATCATGATAGCAATAAGCTACTCAAGGCTGTGCATGACAATCATTTTATGTTTAATTATTGCTTTGTGTCATTTTAACAGTCATTTTAAGTTGTTTTTTTATGCACTGCAATCAGTAGTTTTTTGGTGGACTTGCACACCAGTTGTGACTCCTAGAAATCCAGTCAACTAGCATAACATTTGTCATTTGTGATTTCTCTTTTCTATTATACGTTATACTTCAGCAGTGCAAATCATTCAGCGCTAATAAATTGACATAGACATGACCCTGATACAGTTTATTTAAGAGAGAGGGATTCACAAACGTACAGCATGATGTTTTAAGTTAATATTTTAATAATTTAACAACACATTTACATGTTCAATGGTCTGATGGCGGTTAATGGTCACATGACATGCAGGTAAACTAATAAAATATTTATCATTTGTTTTTATTTTTATATTATTTTTATGCTTTAATTAATTATTATTAAATTTAAAATATTTAATCTTTATTCAGAAAGGCCCAGTTTCACAGAAAGGGCTTAAATTAAGCCAGGATTAGGCCTTAGTTCAATTAGGACATTAAAGTAACATTTATAAACATTACTGGTGTGCATCTTGAGACAAAACAATGGCATTGACATATTTTAAGATATTGCAAGTTGCTTTCGGTTAAAACTGCTCAAACATGCATTTTAGTCTGGGACTAGACTTAAACCTTGTCTGTGAAACCGGGGAATGTTTCAGACTCACCTGGTCGGGATTTTGACGCGTAGGAATCGGTCGATGGCGATGGCAAGCAGGGACAGTATGGAGCTTTGGGTGATGATGACGAGAAGGCAGGAAATGAAGAGGCAGGTGTAAAACTGTGTGGTGAGACCCAGGCTGATGACCACCGCGAGCGGAATGACAAGAACGCCGACCGCAATATCGGCCAGCGCCAGAGAGACAATAAAGCAGAAGGTCGGGTCTCTGAGAGCCTGGTTCATGTACACCACCAAGACCACCAGCACGTTTCCAAGCACCGACGCCAGGGCGATAGTGCTCTCAATGGAGATGTACATCAGGTCTGCTTTCTCCCAACTCTCAGTTACAGTGACCGTTGACATCTTCACCATCTGTAGCAGTGGTTCCTGTTCCATTGGGTCTTCTACAAGAGTCTCGTGATGTCCTCAAATACTGGTATGTGCTCTCATTTTATTATATTTCTCAGTCTTGTTTTATTTTTCTTTATGGCTGACTCGTATTGTAGCCGGACTTGTCAATACATGCCATGAAAAGCAGTCAGAGTTTCTTCATAAGCAGATCCATGTCATCTAGAGTTACTGCCGTGTGCCGTGCTCTCTGCATCTTCACAAACTCCTGCTTCTCCTTCTGTTGCGGAGGCTTTGCTGGCTGGGAAGGGAGGAGTGGTTCATTCTCTTGCCCACTGCTCGCTCACCATTTCTCTCTCACTTTCTCTCTTTTCCCACACTTTCCAAACCTGAAACACCAGTTGTGCCATTTAGAATTTAATTTAGAATGCCTTTTCAATCTGAAGTGAGGTCGCAAACAGAATATGCAATTGTAATTTGAATTTAAATTAAGAAAGTAGAATTTGAATGGAACTTTTTATGTAATACATTTCATTGTAAAAATTAACCATGAACATGTTCATACACACAACGAATGGGTTATTTCCAAAACTGCTTATTTTTATTTTAGTTTCTGGAAATAAACTGAAATTCATTTTGATTATTAGTTAATTTATATACAGTACTGTTCAAAATTTCAGGTCAGTAAGAATTTTAGTCTCTTATGCTCACCCAGGCTACATTCATACATTTGATGCATTCAAAAAATACAGTAAAAACAGTAATATATATATAAATATTATTACAATTTTGTAACGCTAAGGCTCTAATAATGACGAAGAAGAAGATTGTAATACACAGGGTTTATTAGAATGATGCGACACAGCGTGCAACATAACACACAAACAATACCGGACAACTAAACAGAACACAGGCAGGAACTAAACACACAGAGATGATGAACTAAAAGACTAACAGCCGTGGGGAATGTGGTTAGAGTCCTTGGTGACTGATGAGTGGCGGCAAACTAGAACAAAGGAACACGTGACAGGTGAAAACCAAAACAAACAGAACATGACTGTGATATAACGCCCCCTTCCGGTCGGCGCATCAACGCACCGTGAAACAAAGGAGAGGAGGATGAGGAGGCGGCGAAGGGCTGGGAGAAGGGGCACAAACCGGCAAGAGGTGGCTTAGGAGGTGGACGGATGACCGGGAGGAGGTCCAACAGAACAGTCCAGGGAGGTGACAAAGGTGGAGGAATCCATGGGATGGTGATGAAGGATTGACGACGATCTCCTGGCAGTGATGGAAATAGCCCGCAGGCACAGACCCAGAGCTTGCCAGTGCCGACAGCCCACAGCGGAGTTGAGAGAGGGAGGAGTCCAGATGGTGCAACTGGGGGACAACCGCTGGAGACGCAGCCGATGGATCCACAGGCACAGACGGAGAACCGATGGAATCGAGTGATGACGCTGGCACCGGTGACCAATGCGATGCCACGGCGACAAACGTCAAAGCCGAAGCCAGAGTACCCGAGGGCTGAGGTGGAGCTGGTGTGATGGAGGACAGAGGCGACGCAGAGCGGAAGGAACCCGCTGCAGCCGTAGGGGTGGAGGGACGGAGTGCAGCGGACGGCCCGCAAGTACGTGGCGGAAGTGGTGTGAGACGACTGACCAAGGGGGAGCTGGCAAGATGTGGGAACACGGTGGAGCCGCCAGGCCGAGGGTCTCCAGTGGAGCCGAAGGTGGGAGGAGCCAAGACGGAGCAGACAGGTCAACGGGCCGAGATGGAACGAAGAGATCTGAGGCCGCACTGACACTGCTGGTGGTATCACAACATGCGGCTCAACGTCATAGCAGGGCTTCCACGGAGACGGCGCAGGGCTGTAAACATCCGGCACCGGTGGGCTGGAGGACTTCGCAGTGACACAATACTTGATAGGACAACGGTAAGGATGACACAGTCCATGTACAGTCATTGGTGCTGTCCAATAACAGCGATGATGAAGGGACTGGGTGGGATAGGGTGGGAGTTGATATATCCTCACTGAAGTCAGTCCTCATTCTCCTCATTCGCTGGCTCACACCCCTGGTCAGACTCACGATGGAGCTCCACTTCCGGGGTGAGGGTCAGCTCTGTCCTCTTCTCCTCTGGCTCTGGCTGATGCTTCGCGGCGGGTGGTAGCTCTCTGTCTTACCAATGATATCGGACCCACTCACTTTTACCGTCTCTAATTCAGCGCATCTATTCACTATCTATTCACTTTTCAGAGCGCCGTCAGTCAAATCCATTCCACTTAAGGAATGCCCTAATAAATTAAACTCATTCCGCGTTTTACACCCTTGACTTCCACGCAGCTGCTTCCTCAAATCCATTCCACTTGGCTCATTCAGAGCCACTATTTGCACCTCAGTGTTGTTGTACATTAAACGGTATGCAATAATAACAGTGTAAAAATTATTATATTTATTAAAGTATTGAATGGATGCCGCCTTATTGGGACAATAAAGCCCTCCCTAAACCTACCCCTAACCGATAAACACTTTATTATTACACACGTTAGACACTTTATTTCCACTTTTCGAATATTTTCTTCATTTCTATTGAAAATAAATGCCTTTTCGATCTTATATGTGATGGGGAAAAGGGAGTCGAGCAAGTTCGGCAAGTTCAGCGTCTTCTGTAATTTTGTCTGGCCCAATCAGACGTCAGTGGGCAGACAAATAGACATTCTGTTCATTAAAAGGCACCAGAATACAGGAAATGGCATCTTTTTCTGTGGGAGGACCCACCCATATTTTTCTGGCTTCCGACGCCCATGCTCACACGAATTATCCGCGGTCGATGGTTCTGGGTCTGGCGGTGTCCTGGATCGGGGAAGGATGCTCTCCAGACACCGGATGATGGCTTCTCTCCAGTTCAGTTCCGTGGTGTCTGGGAGGTCAACGGGATGATGGTAATTAGCCCCGATCCAGAACAATGACTTCAGGGTCTCGACATCATAGGGGCTGGTGATGGCAAGACGACAAAAAATGTTCCGTGAAAACAAAAAAGTCCAGGCTCTCACGAGCCACAGCAGCAAATTGAGCTGCATAATCCATTTTAGGTTGGGTATTCTGTAACGCTAAGGCTCTAATGAAGAAGAAGAAGATTGTAATACACAGGGTTTATTAGAATGATGCGACACAGCGTGCAACATAACACACAAACAATACCGGACAACTGAACAGAACACAGGCAGGAACTAAACACACAGAGATGATGAACTAAAAGACTAACAGCCGTGGGGAATGTGGTTAGAGTCCTTGGTGACTGATGAGTGGCGGCAAACTAGAACAAACAGAACATGACTGTGACAAATTTATAATAGCTGTTTTCTATTGTAATATATTTTGAAATGTAATTTATTCCTGTGCTCAAAGCTGTATTTTCAGCATCATTACTCCAGTCTTCAGTGTCACATGATCCTTCAGAAATCATTCTAATATGAGGATCTGCTGCTCAATAAACATTCATGATTATTATCAATGTTGAAAACAGTTCATATTTTTGTGGAAACCGTGATACATTTTATTTTTCAGGATTCTTTGATGTGTAGAAAGTTCAAAAGAACAGCATTTATCTGAAATAGAATCTTTTGTAACATTATAAATGCCACTTTTGATCAATTTAATGCGTCCTTGCTGAATAAAAGTTAATTTCTTTAAAAAAGAGGTAAAACTTAAACACTTACATGTAGAAATTTATCTGTTTTTGCCCATTTTGATAAATATCTTCTCATTTCTGTTCCTCCATTCCTTTTAATGTCATTCCACAGTTCCTTTTCAACATCCTGTGGGTCATGGCTAATTCAACTTAAATTCACACTCTGCCAAAATTTTATTTAATTCTTAATCAGGCACATGCATGTCCCAGAATCCTCTGTTTCCTGCCTCTATCTCTCACTGCATGGAGAGAGGCATAATTTGATTATTCGAATGTTTCTACCCAGGAAATCGGACATCATCCTCATCAAATTAATTTTTCAGTAATGTTCATTGTAGTGTGGTAATGGATTCGTCTTGGTATTGAGGAAAGCACTTGCCTTCCATGATCATTTTGTCTTGTTCCCCGGGCTCCTCAGCATTATGTGGTTATCATGTCTATTTTAGTCCTCTCATGGAGAATTAAGATTTCCTTTTTGAGTCATAACACAGAGGAAGATCTTATTGCACTTTCAGAGCTCAGAGGAATTCTCGCTTATGCTTCATTGCAATATCAGCTTTGTCTGTGTCATGTTTCTACAAAATGTTCTTTGGAGAATAAAAATATAATGAACGTGGATAGCATAGCTCAGATTGTTTCTTTGTGGGAGAATTTGTTCAGAAATGTTTGAGTTCATATGGCAAAATCTGAGCACAGTATTTGATATTATTGAGATTTCTTCTGAAACTTAAGAGGAGACACATTTAAGGATTACTGGGGGGTCAGAGGTCACTTTTCGGCCGGAAGTAGACTCGTGTTCAACCGTTACCGGAAGCCAGTGATTATAGTTTATAAAGGTATAAATATGGATATTTTTCTTCAGAAGGCCTTTATTAACCCCCTGGAGTTGTATGGATTACTTTTATGATGGATGGATGCACTTTTTTGGGCTTCAAAATCTCCATTCACTTCCATTATAAAGCTTGGAAAAGCCATTTTAATATAACTCTGATTGTGTTTGGCTGAAAGAAGAAAGTCATATACACCTAGGACGAGTAAATTATGGGATAATTTTCATTTTTGGGTGAACGAACCCCTTTAAGCCTCCATTTTCTCTCCATTTAATATTGTCTAGAAGATATAACTGCGACATTAAAGAGGTCTCATTAATAATTTCAATAATTACACAACACATTTGCATTGGATTGGTCTCTAATGTCGGTTAATGGTCACATGACATGGAGGTAAACAAACTATGTCTTCCTTTTTAGTGTTTTATTTTTTGTTTTATATTTAAATTTTTAATGGAGCTATGCTATAATTTTCATCAACTCAAGCAAACTCTGATTTAGAATGTTACGATTGACCAATCAAAATCAAGTATTTCACACAGCTGTGTCATAATGAAATTAAATGGCGTGCCACCTTGCCAGGAACTTCTAAAATATTCTCTTTGGATGGTCAAGCATTTTAAGACCGTCTAGCGCAGTGATGTTTAAAGTAAGTGCTGTTCTTGTGCTTTTTTTTCTTAATAAGGCAATCTCTTTGATTAGTTTCATTCCATTAAGATGTTGCAGACACCTACATGTCATTCCAAAAAAATGCATGAAATGCAATACACTTTAGATTTACTATTATTAATGATATTTTCTAAGTCAAGCATCACAATAGAGTGCAACAGTCGGTTCCGGAAGTAAAAACTCCATTCGTAAGGAAACTGGTTTTGAATGATAATTTCCTTTAAAGACAAAAACACTGTGAGCTACGAGGTTGTTAATCCATGGTATTTTCTTCCATGCTTTTCTTCCGCTTTATTTCATATTATTTAAAAAAAATAATGATTAATGTTTAATAGCAGAATTCCTAGTGAAAAACTACATTACCCATGATGCTGTACAGAATTACACCAATCAGAGGCCAAAATAGCTCTTTAGCTCCACCCACTCCCACATACATTTTATATATATATATATATATATATATATATATATATATATATATATATATATATATGCATATTTGAGCAAGTAAGAAGGTAGCAAGATTTTAGCAAGTAAGAAACCACCCAGAACACCCTAGCAACCACACAGCAACACCCTAACAACTACCCACCATTCACAACTCTAGCATTGTGGCTGTGAGATGAGAGCAAGCCCATAGCAACCACCTAGATAACCCTAACAACCACATAGCAACACCCTTGAAACTACATAGCAATACCTTAGCAATTACCTAAGATTCCCTAGCAACTATTAACAACAATAGCATCATGGTGGCAAGATTTGAGCAAACAAGGAACCACATAGTAACACCCTAGCAACTACCCAGAACACCCTAGCAACCACATAGCAACGCCCTAACAACTACCCACAAATCTTTAGCAACCATTCACAACCACTAGCAACATGGTGGCAAAATTTGAGCAAGTAAGCAACCACTGAGAACACCCTTTGTCCGATTTTAAAAAACGTTTTCGCTTCAAATCAAAGTTTGTTGTGATTCACCACGTAGCTGATTGGCCTGGTTCATGGCTTATAACTCTTTAAAGGGGTCACATGATGCGATTTCTTGTTTTCCTTTCTCTTTAGTGTGTTATGTAGCTGTTTGTGCATGTATAAGATCTGCAGAGTTACAAAGCTCAAAGTCTCAAACCCAAAGAGATATTCTTTATAAAAGTTAAGGCTCAGCCACACCTTCCTAAAACGCTTCATTCAAACACACCCCCACAAATCTACATCAGTTTCATAACACTGCCCAAACGTATACGCAAAGAAAGAAAGAAGGCGTAACTTTTATTCTCGCTGTAGTATTGGTGTCACCGTCGCCGCCATGTCGTGAAGACGCTGTGTTTTTCGTTGCGAAAGCCAAACTACTTTGTTTGGCCTTCCAAAAGAGGGGACAGTTAGAAAACAGTGGTTAAGCTTAATTTACAACACTGTTCCAAAACAGTACAACCCAAATATTCCACTGTGTGCTGCGCATTTTTTGGAGGACTGTTTCTAGCACCTGGGAGAGTACAAGGCCGGCTGTGCACAAAGGCTGATTCTAAAAAGTGGGGCAATTCCATCTTTGCAAGTACAGTCTGGCGCTTCTGACTCACAGACACAGCCTGTAAGTATATTTTCATTTTTTAAGAATTTGCTACTGACTATTCAACACGAGTTTTGAGCGGTATAGAGTAGCGCTTGTTTGTAATTTCTACGATAACAAATGCAAACTTACCAATCTGATACGTTCTGGTCCAGTCGCACTGGCAATGTTGATCGATCAGCTTGGTCATCTGCATTTTCCAGATTAATTTCGGGCTCGAATTGATAATTCGACATTATCTAGCCTGACAAGCCAGACCCACATCGAGATGTTGGGTCTGGGAACACACCATTGGAAGGGTTCAATCCAAGGGGCGGGATAAACGATTGTCTTTCAAATTCCCTCTGCACGCAATAGGATAGCGCTACAACCAACCAGAGCAACGAAGAAGATGAAGCGGAGCAGTTGATAGATTAAACTTTTGCTGTATCCGGTCGGCAAAACTCCGAACACATCTTCCTTTTTTAAGAATGACTTCAGTGCCGTTCTTTGATCTTTTCTCAAAGAAAAGCTTATCTCCAAGTCTTCCAGAGTCGCGGCCAAAGCCGATTCGAAAGACCGCTATTCGCCAGTTTATTTGTTTTCAAGTAACACGCGGAACCGTCGCAACTGTGTCGTCATTATGTTAAGCCCGCCCACCGACTCTGTACACGATGTGATTGGCCTGACTAGAGTTTGGTTTTTCAAGCTCGCAAGCCAACAGAGAGTTGCTAGACGAACCTGGCTGCAAATTACATTACTGCCGCTAGGGTGCGTCTAGATTTCTAGGCTAGACATTATCATCTGTCAATATTGCTTTGGTTCGGGAGCTGATGTTCCAAATATGGTAAGGAGCGTGACATTTCCGTCAGATGCTTAAGATATTCGGGCCAATCACAATGCACTGGATCGCTGGCCAATCAGAGCACACCGCGCTTTTCAGAACGATGAGCTCTGTAAAAGAAAGGAGGGGCATAGAGGAGCAACAATAATGTACTGCATGTGTAAAATAATGACTTTTTTTTAACCTAAAACCGTGTAAACACATTGCTTTAAACCAAATACACAAAATAATGTTCTTTTTAGAACCGTCATATGACCCCTTTAACAAAGACTATTTTAAAATCCCTATGGGAAATTGAACGAAAAAAAATACTTAGCTCCGCTAAAATGGCACCAATTTGAAGGCGTAAATGCAGAAGCGAGTTAGCATTTTAGCACTTACGGTTCCATCGTCTCGAAGTCAGTGGGTTTTTTTAATGGGATTTTGGTTAAATGGTGTAACGTTAGTCCACTGGAGGCGAGCGTAGATGAACCCAAGTGCAGCATTTATTAACTTCCAACATGAACAGATACAAGATAAACGACTAGACTAGACTAGACTAGACTAGACTAGACTAGACTAGATAAGAGACTCACCGACAATGGTACAGGGACAATACTCCACCAGAGACAATGGAAACATGAGGGCTATATATACAGGACTATAGGGGAACACATGACTATGACTATGAACAACCAGAACTCAACCACATGACAAGACAATGAACCAATGAGAACTATGGACACATGACTAGACCAACCAATGAAAACATGACACATAGACAAGGGAACCAATCAGAACAAGACACATGAAACTAGGGAAGCACATGACATGATAACATGAAGGGAAGGGAATCACCTGGCAAACAGGAAACCTGACTATGAAATACAAAATAAAAGACAAATGGTCTGTGGTGGTTTCTTTGTCCTTATAATTTGGGTGTTTATATAGATCATTAGTCCATACTCCAGATCAGTGGGTGGCGGTAATGTTGTTTGCCAACCGCCAATAAAAACAAAAGAAGAAGAAGAAATGGTCTGTGGTGAACACAAGCTCAAGACACTTTCACGTTGTATTCTACGACATAAAATACATCAGTATTACCCCACTCGGGATAATCAAGCTGTTACGTATCTTGAAAAAGGCGGTTGCTAACAAGTGGCTAAATGGGAGTACAGAGGCTGTCGAGGAGATTAAACATCATTACACCGAACAGGTAAACTCAGTCCGCTTTTACAGTCTCATTATGCTCATAATTGTGCTCTTATAAACTATTCTAATGTTCTTGGAAAATGCTTTTAGATAAAAAGAGTTGTGGGAAGCTTAGTGATGGGGACGTTGTAATCAAGCGAGCGTTTATAGCCTACCTTTAGCTTTTTACTTCTGGCGACTGCATTTAGGCTTCAAAATTCATAAAAGTTGTGTTCATCTGTGATAATTATCTTGATGGACAAAACGTGGAAGTATAATAACTTTTGTTGATCACAGAGCTTTTTGCGATCATTCAAAAGCCTATGGAAAAATCCTATTGGGTTTTTTCAGAGGGAACCAGTGTGATGCTAGTCTAGCATAGCCAGACCTTCAGACTGACGGCAGAAGGTCTGGACTCCATCGCAGCTTTCATTGGTCAAGGACCGCCCAAGAGAACGTTTGACTGACATGTAACGCAACCAATCACAGTTTGTTTTGTTCCGCGTCATGTTTAGGGGTGTGAAAATGTGAAGTCGTTGTCCCTGCAATAACAGACTGGCATGCATCTATAAATTATTCATTCAAGAACATCGTGCAAGTTTACTGCAACAATGGAGCCGCGAACTTCACATACTTTTGAAAATCCAGCGTTTAGCTGATCCTGGTAAGCGCTCATTGTCACAGTTGTAAACACGACGGCGTTCTTCTTCCACGAGGGATTTTGCCGTCACGGCATTTGTTTCTAGGCGGACCGTTAAAGAACGCAACACACATGTCTCGCTGACATCGTCAGATGACGACTTCGAAACTCTGGAAGTGTTTCCAGATAAGTGTGCCATATGCATCAGACGTTCAGCCAACGGTCCGTGGGCGTGACGTCTGAGGCTGAGACTACATTTACATTTAATCATTTAGCAGATGCTTTTATCCAAAGTGACTTACAAATGAGGAGAGCAATAGAAGCAATCAGACAAACAAGGGGCAACAGCATGGAGTGCTGTAACCAGTCTCAGTTAGTCTAGCACAGCACACACAGTTTTTTTTTAGTTTTTTTATAATAGAATAGAATACAATAGAATAGTTAAGTTAGTTAAGTGCTGGTCTTAATTGGTCAGGTGCTGCTGGAAAAGATGTGTCTTTGGATGTTTTTTGAAAATGGCTACAGACTCGGCTGCTCGAATTGAGATAGGCAGGTCGTTCCACCAGGTGAGAACGGTCCAGGAAAAGGTCCGTGAGAGTGATTTTGTGCCTCTTTGGGATGGCACTAGGCGTCGTTCACTTGCAGAACGCAAGCTTCTGGAGGGTGCGTAAGTCTGAACAAGCGAGTTTAGGTATATTGGTGCAGAGCCTGTGGTTGATTAGTGTGATGATAACTGCCGATTGGCCTACAAAGTGACGTCATACCTGCAGCGTTCTATTGCTCATACTGTGCATTAGTGACTAGTCCTGCACCATTTGTGTTGAAGTGATGTTGTGCTACTTTTTCGGCAGTCAACCCTAATACGAGGCTGTTTCTAGTCTTTACCTTTGTTTGCATGTGATGGACAATTTACAGTAGGTAAAACAGGTAAGTAATATTGTAAATGCAAGCTGAAAGCATCATGCAACGTTCATGCAAACCTTCTGGTAGGGACTTCTTATCAAGCATAATCGTCTTTCCAGATTCCAGTGACAAGAGAACCATAAAGCCCTGAGTTGACGTATGCTGTCATCTAATTGAAGAGAGATCAGCATATCAAGCACAGGGGCTTCGGGCTGCCCCATAGGACTGTTGACTTGAGCGGTAAGCAATAAATGTGCCTCGCACAACCAGCATAATGCATAGAGCAATAATGAATCTGTTTGCACCATCTTCAATGATGATGATGATTATGGTGATGATGATGGATAAGTGCTCTAATAATGTCTGCAGTTAAATACAAACTATTGTTCTCATATAAAGGGCATGACATGAGCTTACACTGAAGGAGGGGCCCAGACATAGAGACACTGGAATATCACAGAGACTTATATAAGCAACCACACAGAACACCCTAGCAACTACCCAGAATTCCAGAGCTATCGTTCACATCTCTAGCATCATGGTTTTGAGATTTGAGCAAGTAACACATAAAAACACCCTAGCAACTACCCAGAGTTCCCTAGCAATCATTCACAGCTCGAGTATTGTGGCAGTGAGAATAGAGCAAGCCCTTAGCAACCACCTAGATAACCATAACAACCACATAGCAACTACATAGCAACTACCCAAGATTCCCTAGCAACTATTAACAACAATAGCATAATGGTGGCAAGATTTGCACAAACAAGCAACCACATAGCAACATTCTAGCAACTACCCAGAACACCCTAGCAATCACACAGCAACGCCCTAACACCTACCCACAATTCTCCAGCAACCATTCACAAAACTAGCAACGTGGTGGCAAGATTTGAGCAAGTAAGCAACCACCAAGAACACCCTAGCAACCACACAGCAATGCCCTAACAACTACCCACAATTCCCAAACAACCATTTACAACACTAGCATTGTGGCATTGAGATCAGAGCAGGCCCTTAGCAACCAGCTAGATAACACTAACAACCACATAGCAACTCCCTAGAAACTACATAGCAACACCTTAGCAACTACCCAAGATTCCCCAGCAACCATTCACAACACTATGACCATGGCTGCAAGATTTTAGCAAGCAAGCAACCACATAGCAACACCCTAGGAACTACCCAGAACACCCTAGCAACCACACAGCAACACCCTAACAACTACCCACAATTCCCCAGCAACCATTCACAACTCTAGAATTGTGACTGTGAGATTAGAGCAAGCCCTTAGCAACCACCTAGATAACCCTAACAACCACATAGCAACTCCCTAAAAACTACATAGCAACACCTTAGTAACTACCCAAGATTCTCTAGCAACTATTAACAACAATAGCATCACGGTGGCAAGATTTGAGCAAGCAAGCAACCACATAGTAACACCCTAGCAACTACCCAGAACACCCTAGCAACCACATAGCAACACCCTAACAACTACCCACAATTCCCCAGCAACCATTCACAACACTATGACCGTGGCTGCAAGATTTGAGCAAGCAAGCAACCATATAGCAACACCACACCCTAGCAACCACACAGCAACACCCTAACAACTACCCACAATTCCCCAGCAACCATTCACAATTCTAGCATTGTGACTGTGAGATTAGAGCAAGCCCTTAGCAACCACCTGGATAACCCTAACAAACACATAGCAACACCCTAGAAACAACATAGCAACACCATAGCAACTACCCAAGATTCCCTAGCAACTATTAACAACAATAGCATCATGGTGGCGAGATTTGAGCAAGCAAGCAACCACATAGTAACACCCTAGCAACCACCAGAACACCCTAACAACCACATAGCAACGCCTTAACAACTACCAACTTATCAGCAACCATTCACAACTCTAGCAATGTGGTGGCAAGATTTGAGCAAGTAAGCAACCACTCAGAACACCCTAGCAACAACACAGAATTCCATGGCAAAGATTACCATCATGGCAAGATTTTTGTGGGCAAACACCACTCACATTTTCTGTAAAAATGTAGTTGTGTTTAACACATATAAGGTTTTTTTAATTTTTTTTTTTTTTTGTATATTACATGAGATTGTCTGAACAATCGACACATGGGCACAACATATCGAGCAGCTATACATCTCTCCCTCACAGCTGTTGTCATTTGCATCGAATTAAATACGGCGTTTAGATGTGTGGTTTCAAAACCCCTGGTTTTCAAGCCACTGATGAGAAATGATTTGGATAATGCTTTTCAATGCAGTGCCAAAAGGTATATTGTGCATTTTTCAACTTCAATCAGCAGAATGAACTCGAGTGATGTTAGAAAAAGTAATAACGTATAAGATGAACATCATAAATCCTGCTTGTTCTGCTCACCCTGTTTGGACCCAGGCCGATATTACGCTGTACAGGGAAAGAACAAAATGGCCTGCGACATATCTTTCAAAAATCCTGTAGCCTACTCCTCCCAGATACGCTCCAATTGTTCCCTCAGGATCAGCATTGTTCACTTCCACTTGGCCCGATGCCAGTAAATCACTTACAGTGACTACAGGGAAGCGCCTGACAGAGGGAACGTCCAGTCTAATATACAGCGAGTCCAAGCGTCTGAGAACACGATGATAATCTCATTTAAACCTGGAGGTAAACAGAAAGTTAAGGGATTTTTAAAAAAGAGTTATGACGTGAAAGAAATATATCTAAGATCCTGCACTGTGATGATTCTCTCACTAATCTAATATGTAAAATATGTAGCCATGTTTCTGTGCTGTATAAAATAATACAGCTTCAATTATTGCAAACGCAATTGAGTTTGTTTCCGTTCGACCAGTAGATGAAGAACTTCATACAAGTTGAACATTGCATGTCTTTGATATCAGAACATGGAATGTTTAAAATGCAACAAAAACTGTCACATTCATTGTAAACGTTGCAGCATAAAAAGTATGGAATATAGCACGCGTCATATGGGCTACTTTTATATTAGTCATGCACCGAAATTGCACACGAAAATGAATTTTCGGTTTTAGCTGAAACAGTTTTGGTAGGCTGAAATCATTGTAATGTTTAATTAGCACTTTTGACTGTGTCAGTGTCTGTTTTGTGAACAACGTTGATAAGCTACAACAGGTAAACATGTCAGCTGTGTGGATGCTAGGGCTGGGTTGATAACATATTTTCTCGATTTTAATCGATATTCATTTTGATGAACCGAGATCTAGTCTATACTGTTTTCAGTTGATGCGTGAACAAAACTTCACTAAACATTATTTGTTGTGCCTCACATCCAATAATCACAATAAGCTTTGTACTTCGTTACTTTTGAAATGAAACAAAGCCTCATCTATCAAATTCTGTCAGTTTTCGTATGAAATTCAAACAATAAATGTCTTTTGCCACTCTTTAATGTGTGGTGACAGATCGCTGTATTTGCCTCAGTTCAAGATCATGTCTTCCTCTTTACTACTAGTTACAGCAGCCAATATACATGGATGAGTATCAGAAGACATGTTGAAAGATACAGTATAATTTACTGAAATGAAGCATGTCTCATGTAATCGCTCAATCAGTGTTTCAACAGCGGAAAGACTTCAATAAAACACGCAATGTTACATATTCATTATACAGTGGGGAGAACAAGTATTTGATACACTGCTGATTTTGCAGGTTTGCCCACTTACAAAGCATGTAGAAGTGTAATTTTTATCATAGGTACTATCATAGACGGAATCTAAAACAAAAATCCAGAAAATCACATTGTATGATTTTTAAATATTTAATTTGCATTTTATTGCATGACATAAGTATTTGATACATCAGAAAAGCAGAACTTAATATTTGGTACAGAAACCTTTGTTTGCAATTACAGAGATCATACGCTTCCTGTAGTTCTTGACCAGGTTTGCACACACTGCAGCAGGGATTTTGGCCCACTCCTCCATACAGACCTTCTCCAGATCCTTCAGGTTTCGGGGCTGTCGCTGGGCAATACGGACTTTCAGCTCCCTCCTAAGATTTTCTATTGGGTTCAGGTCTGGAGACTGGCTAGGCCACTCCAGGACCTTGAGATGCTTCTTACGGAGCCACTCCTTAGTTGCCCTGGCTGTGTGTTTCGGGTCGTTGTCATGCTGGAAGACCCAGCCACGACCCATCTTCAATGCTCTTACTGAGGGAAGGAGGTTGTTGGCCAAGATCTCGCGATACATGGCCCCATCCATCCTACCCTTAATACGGTGGAGTTGTTCTGTCCCCTTTGCAGAAAAGCATACCCAAAGAATGATGTTTCCACCTCCATGCTTCACGGTTGGGATGGTGTTCTTGGGGTTGTACTCATCCTTCTTCTTCCTCCAAACACGGCGAGTGGAGTTTAGACCAAAAAGCTCTATTTTTGTCTCATCAGACCACATGACCTTCTCCCATTCCTCCTCTGGATCATCCAGATGGTCATTGGCAAACTTCAGACGGGCCTGGACATGCGCTGGCTTGAGCAGGGGGACCTTGCATGCGCTGCAGGATTTTAATCCATGACGGCGTAGTGTGTTACTAATGG
Source organism: Coreius guichenoti (assembly GCA_039654105.1). Taxonomy (NCBI): domain Eukaryota; kingdom Metazoa; phylum Chordata; class Actinopteri; order Cypriniformes; family Gobionidae; genus Coreius; species Coreius guichenoti. The sequence continues at coordinate 40,735,248 of CM077180.1, forward strand.
TTTTCTTTGAGACTGTGGTCCCAGCTCTCTTCAGGTCATTGACCAGGTCCTGCCGTGTAGTTCTGGGCTGATCCCTCACCTTCCTCATGATCATTGATGCCCCACGAGGTGAGATCTTGCATGGTGCCCCAGACCGAGGGAGATTGACCGTCATCCATTTTCTAATAATTGCGCCAACAGTTGTTGCCTTCTCACCAAGCTGCTTGCCTATTGTCCTGTAGCCCATCCCAGCCTTGTGCAGGTCTACAATTTTATCCCTGATGTCCTTACACAGCTCTCTGGTCTTGGCCATTGTGGAGAGGTTGGGGTCTGTTTGATTGAGTGTGTGGACAGGTGTCTTTTATACAGGTAACGAGTTCAAACAGGTGCAGTTAATACAGGTAATGAGTGGAGAACAGGAGGGCTTCTTAAAGAAAAACTAACAGGTCTGTGAGAGCCGGAATTCTTACTGGTTGGAAGGTGATCAAATGCTTATGTCATGCAATAAAATGCAAATTAATTATTTAAAAATCATACAATGTGATTTTCTGGATTTTAGATTCTGTCTCTCACAGTTGAAGTGTACCTATGATAAAAATTACAGACCTCTACATGCTTTGTAAGTAGGAAAACCTGCAAAATCAGCAGTGTATCAAATACTTGTTCTCCCCACTGTATTGTCTTCATTATGTATGTGTAATTAAATCTTTAAAAAGTTTATATAAAAACTGTCTCATGTGCAATTTATTTATTTGAGTGCTGATTATTAAATACATTTGATTAATTAATTGATTATTAAATAAACCTTTTGGTTTTGTAAGGTCCATCCGTTAGCCCAAACACAGACTCTAACGGCTTGGTTGAAGTATTCTGCGTGTAAGCCTTTTCAGCATTTCTGTTAAATTCACTTAATTTATTGATATCTAATTTTCCATGAATAATTTAATCTGACTCCAATTGTATGTGATTTCATTAAATTTGTTATGTTTGTAATTTAACAGCTGATGATTCGTTGTGATTTAATTTGGATCGTTGATTTTTCTTAGTATCTCTTATTTTCAAGTATTTGTTCATCAAGGGACTCGATATCGCACAGAAACAGACGCGTCGCGATTCGCGTATTCACGGACACAAACTAGCCAGTTCTGATATTAGTCAGAGGATTGCAGAGTGAATATTTTACCTTTAAGTGGTCGCACCTGCTTACTCAGCAAAAAGTGTAATTTTAGTAATAGACACTAAAGCTGCAACGTGCTAATACAGTAATAGTCAGAAATCAGATTATCTCAAAATGCTGTGCCTCATGCTCCAATCATTGAGTCCTCGGTTTGATCTATCCTGACAGAGATTTGCGGAAATGAAGGACTCCACATTGATCCATACTGTACACATTGTAGCTCTGCTACATTTTCTTAAATACCCAGACCAGAACAAAAGGGTTGTAAATATTTGCAACACAAACACCTGGTTTCGGGGGAGAGGATCAGATATCTTCTGAGACTACTCAAAAGGAGAACAGAATTCTCATAAATTTCAATCTTTCTCATCCTACCAGTGACAGCAGTGAAGTTGAGACCATTTTACCAATCACACTGAGACCTTTAAAAAGATACCACACATGAAACGGGAAAAACAATTGATTCACAAGATACATCATCTGTGGTATATATGCATTCTGTGACTTGAATCAGAGGGAAGGGAGTCGGTGAGGGAGAGGGGGAGAAGGTTTGGGCAGGCCGATGTCCTACACTCTTTCTGTGAGATCTTCTCTCCAGATTAGTGAGTTTTATTGTTCTATTGCAGGGGGTTGGATCTTCAGCTTTTGTCTTAGCAGTAAAACCGATCCTTACAGTTTTCAGGTAAATGAAAATGAAAATCATTTCGGTGATTCCATCACACGGACGTGATTCCATTAAATATATGGTGGAGGTACAATTCTGTGGAAACCCAACTCAGACTATATAGAAAACACTCAAGCTCCCCCCAGTCTACCAGTGTCTAATTTACCCTTATTAGCTGATAATTCTGGTTATGTTCAAAATGGACAAATTTAGCTCTCTGAGAAAACCTCAGACTGAAATCTACAGTGATCTATTGATGTTTTCAGACTGTGGAGAAACTAGCATCCAGGTGTTTTCAAATCTCATCTGAAATTAGCAGTGTTGGGGATTACGTAATCAGATTACTTTTTGATGTAACGAGTAAAGTAATGCATTACAAGTAATGTGCATTACGTAATCAGATTACTTTTTATGTAACGAGTAAAGTAAAACATTACAGGTAACATGCATAACATAATCAGATGCTTTTCTGATGTAAAGAGTAAAGTAATGCATTACAAGTAATGTGCATTATATAATCAGAATACTTTTCTGATGTAACGAGTAAAGTAATGCATTACAAGTAATGTGCATTATATAATCAGATTACTTATTTTGATGTAACGAGTAAAGTAATGCATTACAAGTAATGTGCATTATGTAATCAGATTACTTTTCTGATGTAACGAGTAAAGTAATGCATTACAAGTAATGTGCATTACGTAATCAGATTACTTATTTTTATGTAACGAGTAAAGTAAAACATTACAGGTAACATGCATAACATAATCAGATGCTTTTCTGATGTAAAGAGTAAAGTAATGCATTACAAGTAATGTGCATTATATAATCAGAATACTTTTCTGATGTAATGAGTAAAGTAATGCATTACAAGTAATGTGCATTATGTAATCAGATTACTTATTTTGATGTAACGAGTAAAGTAATGCATTACAAGTAATGTGCATTATGTAATCAGATTACTTTTCTGATGTAACGAGTAAAGTAATGCATTACAAGTAATGTGCATTATGTAATCAGATTACTTTTCTGATGTAACGAGTAATGCATTACAAGTAATATGCATTATATAATCAGATTACTTATTTTGATGTAACGAGTAAAGTAATGCATTACAAGTAATGTGCATTATATAATCAGAATACTTATTTTGATGTAACAAGTAAAGTAATGCATTACAAGTAATGTGCATTATGTAATCAGATTACTTATTTTGATGTAACGAGTAAAGTAATGCATTACAAGTAATGTGCATTATATAATCAGAATACTTTTCTGATGTAACGAGTAAAGTAATGCATTACAAGTAATGTGCATTATATAATCAGAATACTTTTCTGATGTAACGAGTAAAGTAATGCATTACAAGTAATGTGCATTATATAATCAGAATACTTTTCTGATGTAATGAGTAAAGTAATGCATTACAAGTAATGTGCATTATGTAATCAGATTACTTATTTTGATGTAACGAGTAAAGTAATGCATTACAAGTAATGTGCATTATGTAATCAGATTACTTTTCTGATGTAACGAGTAATGCATTACAAGTAATGTGCATTATATAATCAGATTACTTATTTTGATGTAACGAGTAAAGTAATGCATTACAAGTAATGTGCATTATATAATCAGAATACTTTTCTGATGTAACGAGTAAAGTAATGCATTACAAGTAATGTGCATTATATAATCAGAATACTTTTCTGATGTAATGAGTAAAGTAATGCATTACAAGTAATGTGCATTATATAATCAGAATACTTTTCTGATGTAACGAGTAAAGTAATGCATTACAAGTAATGTGCATTATATAATCAGAATACTTTTCTGATGTAATGAGTAAAGTAATGCATTACAAGTAATGTGCATTATGTAATCAGATTACTTATTTTGATGTAACGAGTAAAGTAATGCATTACAAGTAATGTGCATTATGTAATCAGATTACTTTTCTGATGTAACGAGTAAAGTAATGCATTACAAGTAATGTGCATTATGTAATCAGATTACTTTTCTGATGTAACGAGTAATGCATTACAAGTAATGTGCATTATATAATCAGATTACTTATTTTGATGTAACGAGTAAAGTAATGCATTACAAGTAATGTGCATTATATAATCAGAATACTTATTTTGATGTAACAAGTAAAGTAATGCATTACAAGTAATGTGCATTATGTAATCAGATTACTTATTTTGATGTAACGAGTAAAGTAATGCATTACAAGTAATGTGCATTATATAATCAGATTACTTTTCTGATGTAACGAGTAAAGTAATGCATTACAAGTAATGTGCATTATATAATCAGATTACTTTTCTGATGTAACGAGTAAAGTAATGCATTACAATTAATGTGCATTATATAATCAGAATACTTATTTTGATGTAACAAGTAAAGTAATGCATTACAAGTAATGTGCATTATGTAATCAGATTACTTATTTTGATGTAACGAGTAAAGTAATGCATTACAAGTAATGTGCATTATGTAATCAGATTACTTTTCTGATGTAACGAGTAAAGTAATGCATTACAAGTAATGTGCATTATATAATCAGATTACTTTTCTGATGTAAAGAGTAAAGTAATGCATTACAAGTAATGTGCATTATATAATCAGATTACTTATTTTGATGTAATGAGTAAAGTAAAACATTACAAGTAACATGCATAATGTAATCAGATTACTTTTCTGATGTAACGAGTAAAGTAATGCATTACAAGTAACGTACATTACACAATCATGTTTCTGACTGGCCGTCAGCCATCTTGGTTTGGAGAAAAAAAAATTCCACATACAAAGGCTTGCCACTTGATGCAGTAGGGCCCACTGTAGGGGTTAATGTGCAACTATGCCATCTAAACACATGCATACGCAAGAAATGGCTTTTTTTAATAGTTCTCCTCTGTAGTAACCTCTATGCGTGAAAGGGTTAATCACAAGCAAGCAATCATAGATACTTAATGTCAATTTCAGAGCTCAGGCGCTAGTATGAAAAAGAGCACTCTGCATGGACGCTCCCATAAACATCCTCTTTCACAGAAGAATAAAGCCATATGGGTTTGGAACGACATGAGTAAATGATGACAGGATTTGCATTGTTGTGTGGTTGTGTCTTTAAATGTACATTTATAAAGTTATGAAGGAAGGATGTGGACGCTCTGACATGCTGTTGCACTTTATGGCATTTGCATGCTCAGAATGTCATCATGGTGACATTAAATATTTGTGTCTGAATGCTTGTAACCAGTGTTTTTTTTTTTGTTTTTTTTTAAATGACCGAGGTCAATATCTAGAGAGCAGAGCTGCAGATGTTTGATGGATTTCAATGATACCACGTGATCAAACATTTATTTCACTATGTTTATTTATCATTTACCATTCTACCTTCTGAAATTCACTGCTAGCATCATCAAACAGTTTCCATACATTTTCCAAACCGCTGGTCCAATGTGGGTACAGCGTAATATCATACAGGTATAAATTCCTTTTTAATTGATTATTAAATTGTTTAATTAAGGTTTATACATAGTTTCCATGACAGAGTTCAAGATAAATCTTTTCATTACTACTGGAACTGCCAGTTAGGAAAGTTTCAAATAATTATTAAATAGCACAAACTATGCAGCGGCAGCCCTTCCAACGCACTTGTTTAGTACAAAATATAAAGACATTAGAATTACAGAGTGCATTAGTGCCCACCCACTTTTTTCAGTGGCTTTGGTTCCATAAGAATTTTACTCATAGAGATTTGGAAAAAAAAACCTTTATTAAAGTGTTATAAGCCCTGAACCAAACCAACCAGCTACTAGGCGAATCACAACATTACAAACTTTTATTTGAAGCAAAAAAGCATTTGAAAATCAGACAAAGATACAAGACTGTGTACTTAACAGCTTTATTAACTACAATCCCATGGTGCATTGCAAATGACAATCAAATTAAAAATGATGGAGAAATATAAAACTATCCATTTAAAGTTGCCATTAAGTTTATTGCAAATATATATACACTGTATATACACACAAATATTACCAGATTACATCATTTGCTCGCCGTGACTCTCTGATTGGTGGATTTTTCTGAACTGCATCATGGGTAATGTAGTTTTTCATTGTAAATTCCACTGTTAAACAAGTGGAACAAGTTTTGAAAAGTTACCCACATTTGGTTTTTGAACCCACAAATTCAACAATTTGAACATTGGGATACCCATATCTATGCGATTGAACCATATAGGACCTTCAAATGGAGATTCCAAAAGAAAAGTTTATTAAGAATTAGAATCTAGAAAGCTATATTAAGGTATCATTAATACCTTTTGAGTTACAGGCATGCAAACTTTGGAAAAAGAATATAGCACTGTTCTATGCAATTGTGTTAATTAAAAACTAGATGCATTTCTAGTTTCAACATTATTTACAAAGTGACCCACATTTGGTTTTTGACCACTGAAAATGTGTACAAATGACCAGTTTACTCATGCAGCCACATTAAGGTCTCCATATCTCTGGGAGTGAACCATCGAGGGCCTTTAAAATGAAAACACCAAAAGGAAAGTTTGTTAAGAGCCAGAATCTAAAAGGATATTAAGATATATTTAATACTTCTTGAGTTACAGGCTTGCAAACTTGGGGCAAAAACACAAGAAGTGCTGTTTCCCATTTTTTACCCCTTCTACAAATTAAATATACATTTGTGACATTTAATATTCTGGCTTTCTTCTTCATTTATACACTTCTTTCACCAGAAAAAAATGATCAAAATCAACTGTGAAACCAACACAAAACCACTCCTAGAAAAATGTGTACAATTGAACTCTAATTTTGTGCGTGAGAACAGACTCGTGCTAACAGTCCTGATTGGTGGCTAAAACCACCTGTGGGTTTATTTTCATGGTACACCTGACAGTGCTGTTCGAGTTGCTGCTGGGATTATTTTCCAAAGTCTGACTGCTCTGGTCTTCCTTCTGCTCTGTGCTTGTCAGCTTTGTCAAGATGCTTTTGTATGCCATCTTAATCTTAGGGACCTTAAAAGCGTACACTATGGGGTTAACGGCGGAGTTGGCGTGAGAGAGGAGGATGCCGATGTGGAAGGCGACAGTGGGCACTTTTACACTCGTGTAATACACCAGCGTGTTCATTATGTGCAGCGGGAGCCAACAAATGGCAAACAGGACCAGCACCAGAGCCAGAGAATTGGCCAGTCTCCGCTCCTTATGGTAGAACGACCTGGACTCCACGGGCCGCTTGACTCCGTTTCTCAGCTGTTTAGATATCACATTAAAGAGTAACAAGTACAGGGCCATCATGATGATGGTGGGTGGCAGGATGCAAGCGAGAAAGTTGAAGTTGACCATGTATGACATAGATATAACGGTGATGAAATTACATGTAATAGTGGAGTTTTGTCTTGTTGTGGTGTCTTCGTTGTGCCATCCGAACATGGGGATGAAGCCTAGCATAGAAGCAGAGAGCCAACATACAGTGACCGCGGCCCACAAATGCTTCTTTTTCACCGATCCTCTGTACCTGAAAATCAATGAGAAATTATGTTTATGTATCTTGAAAGGTACTGTGCATGTATGTATTTATGTATAGGCAGCGGCTATTTGCATAAGTGAAAATAACATATTTTCTTAGCGATAGATGCTATTTACGCTAAGTGAAAATAGTGATATATTCTATATTTACACCATGTAAAAGTAGCAGTTCTTTGCAACGTGTAAATAGTAATTAGATGCTTTTATACTTTATTTTGGCAGATACATACTAATTGCACCTCAGTGCTGTTGTACATTAACAGGATGCAATAATAATAGTGTAAATGATTATATTTAATAAAATTATTAAATGGATGCCACCTTAATGGGACAATAAAAGCCCTCCCTACACCGACCCCTACCCAATAAAAACTTTTATTATTATTAAACATTTCGTTAGGCACTTTATTTCCACTTTACAGAATTTCAGCTGTCTGCAATGAACAAATCAAACAAAAGTTGTTTCAAATGTTTCAAGTGGTTTCCCCAAATTCAACTGAAAATGCAACTTTTAATGCCGTCTCAAAATTATTCAACCCCTTAGTAGAACACACTTTTGCTGGCCTCCAGTTCAGTAATATTCTTGGGTTTGCGTGTTGCAACCGCTTTCTTCAAATCCCACCAGAGGTGACTGTGATGAATTTTCCAGGACTTCTTCTGCAACCAAGCCTTGGTGGAATTTGAGGTATGCTTGGGATCAATAGCCACGTTTCCACTGTCAGGCCAAAAGCGGGCATGCTAGTGCGTGTCAGGACCAGTTGCGTTTCCACTGTCACTTCCGGGGCTTGATCGGGCCTCGTCGGGGCTTCCTCTGGGCCAACGGCCAGGGTTTTTGGCCCACCGAATACCTGGGTCCAAAGTGGGCCAGCTCGGGCTTGAGGAGTGGTTACGAACAGAGTCTGGAGACGGCAGCGCCGCGGATGATTTCATACACTAGAACATCAGCATTAAAGACTTTTACAATCATTTCAGCTCAAAACTCACTTTCAGATGGCAGCTAGTGTTTGAAATAACTTCTGTTTGTGATCCGATGTGGATTCTGATCACTGTATAAAGCAGAAATATTTATATTACGCACTAACCATTACCATAGTAAACATGGTAAATACGACCACTTGAAGAAATCAGACAAATCATATAGGCTATCACTATTATGTATTTATTTGATCTGTCAGTACGTCTCATCTCTTTATACCGGACTGTCTGATATCCATATTTAGCTCCGCATGTGTCATAAAATAAAGCAACTCCAGTTTTTCGGGAGAAAATATAAGTGTATTGGAACTGTGACTGGAGAGAGTGCTAACGATCCTCAGGGCATATTTTTGTTGGAAAATTTGTAGAAATGATCATTCTTTCATCATTGAGCTTCTGGCCCGACGGTGGAAACACAGTGTGGTTTTGGGCTCAGTGCTACAGGTCCGAGACTATTAGCCCGGCCCGTTGAAAGCCCTGGCTCGCACTGGCCCAACAGTGGTAAAGCAGCTATAGTCCTGTTGGAAGGTCCAATGATGGCCAAACTTCAGCTTCCTCACTGAAGGCATTCAATTTTAGTGAAGCAACTGCCTAGCAACGCCCTAGCAACCACCCAGAATACCCTAGCAACACCATAGCAACCGCCTAGCAACCACCTAGCAACACCATAGCAACCACCATGAATACCTTAGCAACCGCCTAGCAACCACCCAGAACACCCTAGCAACGCCCTAGCAACCACCCAGAATACCTTAACAACCATCTAGCAACACCCTAGCAACCACCCAGAATACCTTAGTAACCACCTAGCAACCACCCTGAACACCCTAGCAACCGCCTAGCAACTGCCTAGAACACCCTAGTAACCACTTAGCAACCACCCAGAACACCTTAGTGACCGCCTCAACACACCCTAGCAACCGAGTGCCGAGTTTTGCCACTGCAAGCACCACTCACATTTTCTTCAGGAAATGTACATCTCCTAGGATTTCCTGATACTTCAATAAATCCATCTTGCCTTCCACACACTGCAGGTTTCCAGTGCCAGAGATTGCAAAGCAGCCCTAGAGAAAATAGTCCAACGCCGTGGTACAACGAGCACACCCGGGCCCTTAAAACAGCAGCCAGAAAAATGGAGCGCAGCTGGAAGAAAACAAAACTAGAAGTTTTTCGCATTTCGTGGAAAGAGAGCATGATTGCACACAGAAAGGCCCTAAAAACTGCTAGATCTGCTTATTTCTCGACTCTCTTAGAAGAAAACAAACACAACCCTAGGTATTTATTCAATACAGTGGCTAAATTAACCAAAGATAAAGCTTCACCTTCTGATGTTTGTAAACAGCACAGCAGTAATGACTTTATGAACTTCTTTACTTGTAAGATTGATAATATTAGGAAAAAAATTATAACCATGCAGCCGTCTACTACAGTATCACATCAGACAGTGCATTGTAGTGTCACTGAGGAAAAATTACATTCATTCACTGCTATAGGAGAAGAAGAATTGGCTAAACTCGTTAAATCATCAAAATCAACAACATGTATGCTCGACCCTATACCGACTAAACTACTAAAAGAGATGCTTCCAGAGGTCATAGATCCTCTTCTTAATATCATTAATTCATCCTTGACATTAGGATATGTACCGAAAACTTTTAAGTTGGCTATTATTAAACCACTTATTAAAAAAACGCAACTTGATCCTACAAAATTATTTAATTACAGGCCAATCTCAAATCTACCCTTTCTGTCAAAAATATTACAAAAGGCAGTGTCCTCACAATTATGCTCCTTTTTAGAAAGAAATGGTGTCTGTGAGGATTTCCAGTCAGGATTTAGACCGTATCATAGTACTGAGACTGCTCTCATTAGAGTTACAAATGATTTACTCTTATCATCCGATCGTGGTTGTATATCTCTGTTAGTGTTACTCGATCTTAGCGCTGCATTCGATACTATCGACCACAACATTCTTTTGAATAGACTCGAAAATTATGTTGGCATTAGTGGAATTTCATTGGCATGGTTTAAATCATACCTATCTGACCGTTATCAGTTTGTAGCAGTAAATGAAGAGATGTCACACCGAACACAAGTTCAGTATGGAGTACCGCAGGGCTCAGTGCTAGGACCGTTGCTTTTCACCCTGTACATGCTACCACTGGGAGATATTATTAGGAAGCATGGCGTTAGTTTTCATTGTTATGCTGCCGATACTCAGCTCTATATTTCTTCACGCCCTGACGAAACTTACCAATTCATAAGATTAACAGAATGCATAGCTGATATAAAAAATTGGATGACTAGTAATCTCATAATTTCAATTGCAACTTAATTCAGAAAAAACTGAATTTTTAATCATTGGACAAAAAACTCCACAAGTAGTAACCTAGAATACTGTCTAACACTCGATGGCTGCTCTGTCAAGTCCTCGTCGTCAGTCAGGAACCTGGGTGTGCTCTTTGATACCAATCTCTCATTTGAAAGCCACGTTTCTAGCATCTGTAAAACTGCATTCTACCATCTTAAAAATATATCTAAATTACGGCACATGCTTTCAATGCAAAATGCTGAACAGTTAGTTCATGCGTTCATGACCTCAAGGCTAGATTATTGTAATGCTCTACTGGGTGGTTGCCCTGCTCGCTTAATAAATAAACTGCAGCTTGTCCAAAACGCAGCAGCTCGAGTTCTTACTAGAACCAGGAAGTATGACCATATTAGCCCGGTTCTGGCAACACTGCATTGGCTCCCTATTAAACATTGTATACATTTTAAAATCTTGCTGATTACTTACAAAGCACTAAATGGTTTAGCGCCCCAGTACTTGAGCGAGCTCTTAACGCATTATACTCCATCACGTCTATTGCGGTCTCAAAACTCTGGCCAGTTGATAATACCTAGAATATCAAAATCAACTGCAGGCGGTCGATCCTTTTCCTATTTAGCACCTAAACTCTGGAACAGTCTTCCTAGCATTGTTCGGGAAGCAGACACACTCTGTCAGTTTAAATCTAGACTAAAAACACATCTCTTTACTATGCCATACACATAAAACATTTTTAATTTCTATTATTCAAATCAGTTAAATGATTGTTGCATTAACTAGGTCAGCCGGAACCGGGAACACTTCCCATAACACCTGATGTACTCGTTACATCATAAGAAGAATGGCATCTACGCTAATGTTAGTGTCTCTGTTTATCCCGAGGTTTACTGCAGTCGGCCGGATCCGGGCCGTATCCAGACCAGATGGTGGACCTTAGCCTGGACATGACGACCATATCCCTGAAGTGTCTGTAGAGACCGTGTCAATTAAACTCCCCCCTGTAAATGCCGCATCGACACAACATCCTCATTAAACCTGTCTCCGGCGTGATGACTCCAATCTTTCGAATAATCCTACGAATATCTATTGATCTAATATGACTTCTGACCTGTAATGTTGCCAGAATCATAATCATACACTATTTGTTCGTCGGCCAGAGGAGAACTGGCACCCCGACTGAGCCTGGTTTCTCCCAAGGTTTTTTTCTCCATTCTGGCCCTGAAGGAGTTTTGGTTCCTTGCCACCGTCGCCTTTGGCTTTTGGCTTGCTCAGTTGGGGACACTTAAATTTCAACTATATTACTGATCTGCCCGCATTGACACTATATGATAATTGAAATGAGCTGGATGACATCACAGTTTTCACCAGAGCCGAATCAAATTCTGTTGCATTATTTTCCTGTTACCACTGTGAAGCTGCTTTGAAACAATTGAAAATTGTAAAAAGCGCTATATAAATAAAGGTGATTTGATTTGATTTGATAGCGCATCACCGAGCCGCCGCCAATTAAACTGTAGGCAGAGTGTTCATTTCAGCTTCATTCTTTTCTGAGAGGCGACTTTTCTTGTGCTTTTGGGTCAGTAGTGGTGTAGTCTTGGAGTTCTGGCATGCGTTTAGTACGCGCCTTACTGTGAAAGATCAGTGCCTGTTGCCACCAAGTCTTGCTGCAGGTCTTTTTCAGTCACTCGGGGGGTTTTCTGAACCTGCCTTCTCAGAAATCTGGTTGCCATTGATAGCTTCCTGTTTCTGCCCGTCCAGTAGTGTAACCACAGTTCCTTTTAATGCTGAACTCTCTTAACTTTTTGGACCATTCTTTTGAATTAGCCATATTTCTATTTCAATTAGTTTTGTTTGATTTGTTCATTGCAAACAGCCGAAAGTCAGTAAATTTAGCCAATAAACCTGATTTGCAGTGGCTGTTGAATAATTTTTGTTATATATTTGCACCGATCAGGCATAACATGACCCGTCGAGGCATGGACTCCTGAAGGTGTTCTGTGGTATCTGGAACCAAGATGTTAGCAGCAGATCCTTTAAGTCCTGTAAGTTGCGAGGTGGGGCCTCCATGGATCAGACTTTTTTGTTCAGCGCATCCCACAGATGCTCGATTGGATTGAGATCCAGCCATCCACGTGATGTAAAAGAAAACGTGATTCATCAGACCAGGCCACCTTCTTCCATTGCTCCGTGGTCCAGTTCTGATGCTCACGTGCCACTGTTGGTGCTTTCGGCGGTGGACAGGGGTCAGCATGGGCACCCTGACTGGTCTGCGGCTATGCAGCCCCATACGCAACAAACTGTGTATTCTGACACCTTTCTATCAGAACCAGCATTAACTTCTTGAGCAATTTGAGCTACAGTAGCTCGTCTGTTTGATCGGACCACACGGGCCAGCCTTCGCTCCCCACGTGCATCAATGAGCCTTGGCCGCCCATGACCCTGTCGCCGGTTCACCACTGTTCCTTCCTTGGAGCACTTTTGATAGATACTGACCACTGCAGACTGGGAACACCCCACTAAGAACTAAGAATGAACAATACTTCTACAGCAATTATTAATATTAATGTTAATTTCAACATTTACTAATACTATTATTAAAATCAAAAGTTGTATTTGTTCACATTAGTTAATGCACTGTAAACTATCATGAACAATGAACGACTATACGAAATGTATTGCTCATTGTTAGTTAACACATTAACTAATGTTACCAAATGAGACTTTATTGAAAAGTGTTACTGATTTTTTTAAATGTTTTTGAAAGTGTCTTCTGCTCACCAAGGCTGCATTTATTTGATCAAAAATACAGTAAAAACAGTAATATTACAAAATATTATTATAACCTAATGTAACTGTTTTCTATTTGAATATCATTTTAAAATGTAATTTATTCCTGTGATCAAAGCTGAATTTTCAGCATCATTACTCCAGTCTTCAGAGTCACATGATCCTTCAGAAAAAAAATATGCAGATTTGCTGCTCATGACACATTTCTTTTTATCAATGTTGAAAACAGTTGTGCTGCTTCAAATTTTTATATTTTTGCTTCCTTGTTTGAAGTACATATATGGCAATTAATTGCATCATGAAAAGTGGGGTATTTCAATACTTAAAAATCATATTAAAAAGTAAATAATGTTTTATAGCTTCATAGCTTCAGTGAACCCTGTTTAAAGGGTTAGTTCACCCAAAAATTAAAATTCATTCATTAATTACTCACCCTCATGTCGTTTCAAACCCATAAGACTTTCGCTCATCTTTGAAACACAAAGATATTTTTAATAAAATCTGAGCTATTTCTGTACTCTCTATTGACAGCTACACAACTACCACTGATGCTTCAAAAGGTTCATAAAGAGATCGCAAAACTATATGAATTGAGCGGTTTAGTGCAAATTTTCAACGAGACACGATTGCTTTATATGATGAACAGATTGAATTTAGGCTTTTATTCAATAATATGCAACCTGAAACCAGAACTTCTTTCATTAAAATATTTTCATTTGTGTTCCAAAGATAGTCTTACGGGTTTGGAACAACATGAGGGTGAGTAAATAATGACAGAATTTTCATTTTTGGGTGAACTATCCCTTTAATGTCAAATTTTGGAAGCAATCGGGAGCGAAATGGCTCAAACGCAACCACAAGACCTCTAGTATTCCTTATTAAGGAATATCTTTGCCATCTCAATGTGTTGGTCAATGGCAACATGATAATGTCAGGCAAAGCAGAAAGTCAGTTCTTGTTTTGCTGACAAAAATGCTGATATTTGATTTCCTCCTTATCAGTAAGCTTGATTAATGTGGCTCACAGTATGAAGCACAAAGTACATGACTAATAAATGTTCAAACCTGAGAGGCTTATAAACGCGCAGGTATCGGTCCACAGCGATGGCCAGCAGGGAGTGAACGGAGGCCTGGGTCAACACAATGACCACACAGCTGATGAAGAGGCAGCAGTGGAAACTCGTCTTCAACCGTCCATCAACTGCCACTGCGAAAGGCACAGCTACCATCCCCACCAGAAAATCAGCCACCGCCAGCGACACGATGAAGCAGAACGTGGTCTGGCTCAGGGCACGGCACGACCACACCGCCCAGATCACCAGCATGTTCCCCAGGCAGCATCCTACAGCGATGAGCACCTCCAGAGAAGTATAGATCACTTTCTCACCCTCAGACATGACGAGACAAAATGCACAGGAACTCAGAGGAGCTTACTTGAAATAGTGGTTAAAATAGGAAGTTATATTCACTCACGCAGCCACACACACACACACACAAAATAGTTTTTGCGAGATCAGTACTTTGAAGTGGCTTGTATGGTTTGATGGAAATGAATACTTTTATTCAGCAAGGATGCATTAAATTGTTCTAAAGTGACAGTAAAGACATTTATAAAGTTACAAAAGATTTCACTATAAACTTTCTATTCATCAAAGAATCCTGAAAAATAAATGTATAATTTTCTATGAAAATAAAAAAACTTGTCAACATTGCTAATAATCATAAATGTTTCTTGAGCAGCAAATCAGCATACACATCTAATAATTTTTTTGGTTATTTTTTTCAGTGTTTTTGTGTAACCCTGATCCTGGGTCAGACGTAACAACCCAGTGTTTGGGTAGTTTTTGTGTTACCCTGATCCTGGGTCAGACTTAACAACTCAGTGTTTGGGTAGTTTTTGTGTTACCCTGATCCTGGGTCAGACTTAACAACCCAGTGTTTGGATAGTTTTTGTGTCACCCTGATCCCGGGTCAGACGTAACAACCCAGTGTTTGGATAGTTTTTGTGTCACCCTGATCCTGGGTCAGACGTAACAATCCAGTGTTTGGGTAGTTTTTGTGTAACCCTGATCCTGGGTCAGACGTAACAACCCAGTGTTTGGGTAGTTTTTGTGTCACCCTGATCCCGGGTCAGACGTAACAACCCAGTGTTTGGATAGTTTTTGTGTCACCCTGATCCTGGGTCAGACGTAACAATCCAGTGTTTGGGTAGTTTTTGTGTAACCCTGATCCTGGGTCAGACGTAACAACCCAGTGTTTGGGTAGTTTTTGTGTAACCCTGATCCTGGGTCAGACGTAACAACCCAGTGTTTGGGTAGTTTTTGTGTAACCCTGATCCTGGGTCAGACGTAACAACCCAGTGTTTGGGTAGTTTTTGTGTAACCCTGATCCAGGGTCAGACGTAACAACCCAGGGGTTGAGTTATTTATCACGGGCTTTCTGTGACCTCTTCAAGAGAGAGCAGTTGAACACTTTAATTACTTCTAAATGTTTAATTTACCATTTTTACTTCTAATATTTGAGCTTAAATGCAGGCAATGCGTATTAAAAACGATATAAAATATGCTATACTGTAAAATATGATCGAAAATAAAGGAATCACCATGCAAGCCAGTGGTTGTGTCGAGTATTTTAAAAAAAGTTTAGAGGATTTAATTTAATCCGTAGACATTAATTAATGTATGAAGTAGAAAAAATAATAATAATAAGCTAGAAATGAATCAACTATGCTGGGTTAAATAACCCAATTTGCTGGGTAAAAATAACTCAACCTATGTTCTGTCCTATATTTACCCAGCCCTTGGGTTAAAAAACTACCCAAATTGGGTTGTTTTTAACCCAGTGGTTTTTTTAGAGTGTATCAGAATGATTTCTGAAGGATCATGTGACACTAAAGACTGAAGATGCT
Source organism: Coreius guichenoti (assembly GCA_039654105.1). Classification (NCBI taxonomy): domain Eukaryota; kingdom Metazoa; phylum Chordata; class Actinopteri; order Cypriniformes; family Gobionidae; genus Coreius; species Coreius guichenoti. The sequence goes on from CM077180.1 coordinate 40,751,617, forward strand.
GAAAATTCAGCTTTGATCACAGGAATAAATTACATTTTTAAGAATATTACAATAGAAAACAGTTAAGTTGTAATAAATATTTCACAATATTACTGCTTTTTACTGTATTTTTGAATGCATCACATGTATGAATGTAGCCTGGGTTTATGTAGCCAAAATTTACAGACCTGGAATTTTGAACAGTATATAAAATATCAGTTTCTGTAAATATGTTGTATCTATAAATTCAATGTGCACTACTTTCTCTGCTGGAATAAATGTAGCAAAACCCCACTGTGGCCGTGTGGCATAAAGTTGTGGCTATGCTCGCGTCTAGTAGCTGTTGTCAAGGAAGTTGTTGGTTTGTTTCCTGCAAGAAGCGAGTCGCAAAATGTTGAGTAATCAAAAATGACCCTATGATCCTATAAGCGCATGTTCTTGGTCTTACTGTGCATGATTCATCAGTGCACGTTGTTTTGAAGAAAAACGTGTTTAATCAAGTCTGTCATCAAAATCACTATATTTTTCTTTTTGACTGATTGATGCAGACTATTGGCAAGTAATGATTTGAGAAGAAAAAAAGTGTTGGCATTGAGATATCTGCTCTTGCTTGTTATTTACGTCCATCATAATAAGCAAGGTTTCCTTTATTCGGTTTTGTTTCATGTTTTTATGACTATCAAGCCTTGAAATATGATGTTTGCGATTTTCCGGGAAACAAAGAAAAGGATTAAGCAAGTTTCATTTGACCTCAGACTTCTTGGTTTCTATGAAACAGTTCCCACTTATAATGCACACTGCAAAATGCCCACGAAACTGACCTCAAACTTCATCCAGCAGAGCAACTTTCAAACATTTAACCTCTAAAAACAGAGATAGTTATATTTAAGAGAAAACACAATTCTAGATCGTTATACTGTAGTAAAAACATGTTTTTCTTCTTACTGATATAAAAAGAAATAGTGTAAATATGCATACTATTCTTTTTACCACTATGTGTGTGTGTGAAGGGAAAGCATTATATACCATTTATACAACAGTTCTTTCTGGTTCTCGAACCTGATTGGCTGAGAGCCATGCAATATTCTCCCAGTAACATCACTCCAACCGTTTCACAGGTTGTGTCACTCCACATGCAACATTTCTCACAGAGAGTGTCATGGCGGACGAGCAACCTCCATAATTCTACAAATACTAGTGTTATTGTGTCACGGAATGTAGTTTTAAGAGTTTTTTAGTCGAGAATGTAGTATTTAGACCTCAAGTATGCGACTCATATATAAACATAGCACCTATTTTACGATTTGTTCAGACGCTTTCGCAGATGTGAGCTCCAGACCGTTCAGCGTTCATGTACCGGCAGAGAACAGCTTCATCTCGGACAATCCTTCGGGAATTTGAGCTGGCTTTTATGTAGATAGTGGTTAAACATGAGATATAATTAATTTGGGGATATCAAACGGGCAATCTTTGGTCTTATTAATCTATGACATGTTTCAGAGCAAACCGATTTGGGTTAAGGGAAAATTACGTTTGATAACTTTATATTTAGGCTATATTTAACTTCAATCCTGTACTAGAGCGCTGCTTTTGTACATTTGACTGAATTGTTTGCTTGTGTTTATTTCCTATTGTCTTTTATAATGGCTATTGTTGTTCATTTAAATATTGTTGTTCAGTAAATATTATTTTATATAAATAATATGCCGTATTTGGTATTGAGAAAGGGTCCGTTAGTGATCGTGATAAGGACTTCAGTGAAAGTTACATTATTACACCATTAGATGGCAGCAAACACTGTCTTTATGAGTGACTGGTTGTAAACAAGGAAGTTGTCTTGGGAAATCTTTCAAAAGGACAAATACAAAGATATCGCTTTCCTCAGCAGACATTCAAACTGATTTTTTAATGGATATAATAAAATTATGGACATCAACCTGAAGAATGAATGCTATATCAGATGCAGGTAATACACTCGTTTAGTCGATCTCTCTCTCATAATACTCTACATAATACAATAATCTTCAATGAAGCGAGTCAATGTTCCTAGTTCTAAAGAAATCAATATAAGGCCTTATATGAGCAATATCACACGAGTAGCAGTGCGATATAGCTGTATATCAGCACGGCCGAATCACAACCTAAAATATTGTTTAGACTCAATGACCAATCGTTGTGTAGTTAAATAGCTCTATTTTAGCTTAATTGCAAGTCAAAGTGGGACAAAATAATAACGCATTTTAATATTTGGCAAACATATTTTGCACTGAACTGCAAAATCAATAGCATCACTTTGCTAAACAGCCTTTAAATGACAGGAGACATCGTGCACATCAAAAACAGGCAGAGCAACAAATTAATATTAACACATCCTAGCTTTTTACATAAAATATTCAGATGTAACCCCCTTTGTAACTGTTAACATTTTCACAAGTGACTGTAATTACATTTAATTACACATTTTTCTCAGTAACGTTAACACATTACAGTTACATTTATTTTTACTCCGTTACATGTAACTAGTTACTCCCCAAAACTGAGCTGAAGCTAATTAAAGGTGCAGTGTGTAAATTTTAGTGGCATCTAGTGGTGAGGTAGTGAATTGCAATTACCCACCACTCACCCCTCTCTTTCGAAGCGCATAGAGAAGCTACGGTGGCCAACACAGGACAAAGATGTCGTCGTCTGAGACAGCAGAGAGTAGCTAGCGCTCTGTAGAGCAGTTTGTCCCTTTAGGGCTACTGTAGAAACATGGCGGCACAAAATGGCGGCTTCACAGTAAGGGGACCCGCGGTGTGTGTAGATAGAAACGGCTCATTCTAAGGTAATAAAAACATAACGGTTCATTATGTAAGGTCTTTATATACCACTGAAAACATAGTTATGTATATTATATTGCATTTCTGTCAATAGATCCTCATAAATACTACACACTGCACCTTTAAGTGTCATATATAGAGTTCCCAAAGTCTTATAAATAACCCCAAGTGATAGCATAGCACAAAGAAGATATTTTTTGATCCATATAATAAAAAGTAGGTTAAAAATTACAGTGGGCTCCATTAGCTTTCATTGTATGGACAAAAAAAACCCCACTAAGATACAAAAATCTGTTGTTTCACACAGAAGAAATAAAGTCAAAAGTTTGGAGCCATGTGAGGTTAGTAAATAATGGCAGAAGTTTAATTTTTTGAGTGAATTATGCCCAGTCTGACACTATAGCGCCATCAGCTGTTAGTTATAGAGAATTGATGTGTGTGTACAGTACATTATGATTGTAATGCTTCATTATGAACTATATCATGACTATATCAACATGCAATGCAATATTGTTGATGGAAAAATACAGAATGACAGAAAAAAGACAGAAATGTAGTTTAAAAAACGAATGTAGTTAATAGATAAGTAGATAAGACTCTTTTTTTAACTTATTTTGATGGATTTTGTTGATTAAAAAATCAGCTAAAAGGCTGAACATCTAAAACCACAAAATTAGTCTTTTCCGGAAGAGATCTGTGGGTGTGAAAGTTTTTTGCAGAGTCAAAATTTTTTTTGACTTTATTTCCTGAGTGCTCTTACTAGCACTCGTACAGAGGTTTCTAGTTCTGTAACCATAAGGGTTAATTTGCATCTGTCCTGAAGTGCTCATCGCTGTGGGATGCTGTCTGGACAGTGTGCTGGTGATCTGGAGCTGGAGATCCCTTTCCTTGCCTGTCTGTTCATCAGCCATGTGCTGATCATCCACCCTCCTGCCATTGCTGTGGATCGTTGCCGGCGGGTTTGTATCCCATTTAGATGAACCGGCCTCCAGATGGTTTTGAATAGGCTTTAGTGAATATCACGCTTTTGTTTTATCTTTAAATGAATGTAATGCAATTTGGGTATGCTTAGTTGTCATGCTTAGTTGTAGCCAATCAGCAGTAAGGGGCGTGTCCATTTATAATGAGGGAGGAGAGAGAGAGTGAGCAAGAGGGAGATTTGAAGAAAGACTGTAGAAAGAGAGATGGCTGAGAGACATTACAAAAAAGAAAAGCTCAGAGGAATATCAGGGTTATGATCAAAGAGCTTTAGGACCCACATTAAAGGGGTCAAATTTTCCTTGAGCTTTTGACATATAAGAGGTCATCATGCTATAAGAATATCCTGTAAGCTTCAGAACTGAAAACTTTTGGTTTTTATTGAAACCAAGCCCAGAGAACGACTCATTGTGGAATGTGCCTATTGATGACGTCATAGATAGTGCTAAAGCATGCTAGCAATGTGTTAATTCATATTAGTAATGTGTTAAAACATGCTATCAACATGTTAATTCATGCTAGCAAAATGTTAAAACATGTTAACATGTTAACTCGTACTAGTGACATGCTGAAACATGCTAGCACCATGTTAAATCTAACTAACAAAATGTTAAATCATGTTAGCAAGATGTTAAGTCATGCTAACAATATGTTAAAACATGCTAGCAACATGTTAGCAACATAATTAATGCTAGCAGTGTGTTAAAACATGCTGATCCTTTACACGAGCTTCGGATACTCCATCAACAACAAAACAGGCGAATCTCACTCAGACAAAATGTCAGAAATAAGCAGTTGTGGAGCAGCCGTACATGTTTGAGCCAGAGTCGACACAGATGAGACTCAGGAAGAGGTTGACACTTTTAGACTGAATGGTTTGTGGATCATTTATGTAACGTTAGTTGTTGTGGAGTTACGTTGATTCAACTCATCGACTAGCATGTACCGTCATGTTAATCTCTAAATTGTTGTATAGTTGCTCGTGTGGGAACGTAACACGTCCGTCACCTGACTATACAATGCATAATAAATGTGTGTTTATGAATTACGCAGACGGTGAGCGTTTTCAGGATAAAACTAACGACACAGCTCTAGTCTCTGTGAATACAGTCAGAGACGATGCTAACTTTAGCCATATTAGCCGTACAGCATTCAGCTCATTTGCAAACATTCACAGAATATGAAGTGCCATCCTCACTTGCTCTGATATGAAGTTAGAGCACGAAGCATTGGTATCGACCCGTCCTTCAGAAACTACTTTTTCTCAAATCCAGCGTTGGTGAAGCAGTTATGCGTAAAATGATTTGCACAAATATATAACATTTTACCGTCATTCTTCGGCACATTTCCTTCATAAATGAACTTCACCCTCGGTGTCCTCAGTGGCTCTGATGCCGGAGTCGATGAGACTCGTGTGTTCGCTGGTTCATCAACAGAACATTAGTAATGTTTTTGGCGCACACATTGTAATACTCGAGCGCTGATACAGCGAGTAAACAGGAATGTGCTTCTCACTCAGGGGCGTGTCATCAACAGTAAAAGGGCCAATCATCAACAGTCATGGGCGGGGCTTCCCTAATCTTACGCAGGAGTAGGGGGAAATATAAGAGACTGATAATGATTGATGGGGATTTACACACACTGTGGACACACATCTGTGTTCAAACACCTTATAAAAGTGAATTTTGCATAATAGGTCCCCTTTAAAATTAGGAGACAGTCGAGGGGGAGAGCAGGTGTGGCGGCTGAAACTGGTGCATTTAACAAACTGGCCAGCTCTCTGGCTTTGGTTTTGGCTCTTTTTATTGTTTACTGGCTGCCATTACACGTGATACAAGTCACCACATACTATAACCAGAATATACATGTATCATCCATTGCTTTGTACTTTTGCATTCTCCTTGACATGGTTAACCCTGTAGTGTGTGCCTTCAAAATCCCTAAGATTAAGCAGGAGTACAGGAAGATTTGGAGGAGGGTGATTGGTCGCTCCTGCTAGTAATACCACAGACAGCCATGATGGACGAGTTCATGTGAAAATCAGTCAGTGGCATTATGTAACTAACAGAATGTACCAAAAGAAGGGGGGATTTATATGATTTTCTTAGTGTAATTGCACTAAATCTTGTTTAAACCTTTCAAGCGTTTCTGACCTAAACTAATACTGACAGACTGCAGTTACACTGTTGTGCCAGTAGGGCTCCTCCAAACACCGCTGTCGAAGTCTGAGAGTGACTGCATGAGGAGTGTGTCATTCAGTGCACAATAATCTGGTTGTACTATAGTACATATATGAGCCTGCAGTGATGTGTAAAACTGTCATGCTTTATATGTTCATGTTGCAAGCTAGTTTTTTTTATTTTCATTTTGAAGCACTTATATGAGGTGTGCAATAAATAAAAATATGCATAAGCACAAAAATTAAATGATTTGTGCCTTTTATTATACTTATGCAGCATTAATTTCTTTTTAGAATAATATGTTTTATTCAGAAGAGACACTAAAAGTATCACCCATAAAAATGATTTAAATTTTAGTGTGCTTTATTAGGATGACAGAAACTTCACATTTTTATTGCCAACATGTTATATGATAAGTTATGACAACACATGTTTTTACGTTGCTTTAACTCATCAAAATAAGTTACGCAATTTTCAACTTTTTTGTTATACAAGATTCAACTCCTTTTAAAGTCAGTTTAATGTAATTTAAGTTGAAATGACTTAAAATAAAAATAAGTAATATTAGTTTATTAATAAATAAAATGAAATATCAGTAGTGCAAAATAAAATAGAATAAAAAAAACAGTGCAGAGTAAACTAAGAAAGTGATTAATCTTCATAAAAACTGCAATATGACGTTTTAATACTTTATATTAGTTTTTATGTACCAGTTTTAAAGGGATAGTTCAACCAAAAAATTCTGTCAGTTACTCATCCTCAAGTTGTTCTAAACCTGTCGTTTCTTTCTTCTGTTGAACACAAAAGAAGATATTTTGAAGAACGTCGGTATCCAAAAAAAAAAAACTATGGAAGTCAATGGGATATCTTCTTTTGTGTTCAACAGAACAAAGACACTCATACAGGTTAAGAACAAATTGAGGATGAGTAAATGACAGAATTTTAATTTTTGGGTGAACTATCCCTTTAAATAACATTTTCCACTCGGTCCAGAGTGGTTAAAGATACCCCAGTAACTCTTTCTCTTGTGCTCAAAATGATCTGTTTTTACTCTTGCTCATTGTGTCTCTCAAGGAAGGCAATAGACTGTATAGTTATCACCCAAATTGGATGTGATCCTTCCCACAAACTATACAACCTACTACCTCAGCTTGTAGATACACACAGATCTGCAGTTTCACTGAACGGGAGCACGAACTCCACAGAGATCCAGAATATGGAGTAGTTACACAGAAACATTATGTAAAGGCCCATGTTCTTCAGTCGTCAGCTGGTTAATCTGCCTCCGTAAGAAAGACAGTAGATTGTATAGTTATCTCAAAGGGAGGTTTTATACTCCACAACTATTCAATCTACTACCTCAGCTTTAGGGACAGCAAACAAACACGCCGTGGCTTTTGTTTCTCCACCGGGTCTGCACGGGGATGAGAGAAAGAGTCATTGTTTCTTATGAGTCATACAAAATTGTGCCTTTTATAATGTTTATGCAATATTCATATTGTTCCTTTTAGAATAATACGTTTCATTCGGAAGAGACAATAAAAGTATCACCCATAAAAAAATATTTAACCCTCTGAGCCTCTTTGTTTCACACTTGAAATGTAAGTTTTTTTCAATAATATTTTTTATTTTGTATTTTGAGAGAATTTTATCTTACTAATTCATATTTATGCAATAAATATGATACATTTTTCCCCATTGAAAGTAATACAAAAAACGTTTTTCTAATATATTTAGGGCCCAAGCAACAAGGTTGCTATTGCTCCATTTATTTTAAATTATTTTTCAATTAAAGCAGTGTTCCATGTTAAAATAGAGACAAGGCATTTCAAATCTAATTTTTGAAGGTAGGTTAGTGCCATCTGGTGGGAATAAAATAAGAAAAGCTTCTGTAATGCCCTGGTGTGACCACTAGATGCTGTATAGCTCTATATAAAGTGCCTTATACATTCTCTAGTGGTTTTAGACATAAATACTTATTTTTATTAAGTTGTGGATTTGATTTACACTTAGACATTCTCAAAGACTACTTTTTGGCAAGGTTTAGATTTTTGTTTTGTTTGAAATGTGTGTTTGAGTGGGTGTGTCTGTTTTGTACTCTTGATGTTTTAGAGTGTAACCCTTTCCTTGGTGTCAATTTTGTACAGCATTGTGGCTGAGTTATTGATTTTAATTCACACATTTACAAAAACTTGCTTTGTGTTACAGTCACACCAGTTCACCAGGTGTCTATTTTGCACTCTTTACCAGTGGAGGCCGGTCAATAGGGGGTGCTGGGGCGCCAGAAAAGAAGGCTATTTTGACATGATAAAAATAAGTTAAATATACATTGCAAAATAATTACGAAATAACATTATTTAGTCATACTATTCAAATGGTAGTCATGTTAGCACCTATTAAAAAAAATTTTTTTCGACCAAATAAATGCAGCCTAGTTGAGCAAAACATAAATAACCAGTAGTGTTTATATCATATTTAAGTTATGAAAATATTTATGAAAATGTATGAATACATAATTTGTGATAATTACCTGCTGACTGTACAATAGCCCATAAAATATTGCATTGTTGTCATGCCATTTAATCTACACAGATGATGGTGTGGTAGATGTCTGGCAGACGGGGTTCACCAGGGCAGGCCAAAAGAATGGACTACCATGGCAAAGCAGTGGGGCGGTGGCAACGTCTCTTTGCATAAATTAGCATGTGAACCGGAGGAACTGAAAGACACTGGGGCAGGACATTAACATTCCGAATTCCTCTTTGGAGGAAATTCCTAATTAATGGCAGTGATTGAAATGTTTTGGCCTGGCAGTTGGCCGAGACAGCGGGCCAGTGAGAAAAAGACCCGGCGGAGAGGAGGATGAAGTCTTATAATTGAGATGTTGGATCAGAGAAAGAGCTGAGAAATCAAAAATGTTTTTTTGTGTATACTCAAGCATTTGACATTTTTTTTTAGGCTGCAAATCTGTTAACGACCAGAGTACTAATTATATGTTGATTGCAATGGAGCCTTTTCACATTTCCAGGGCTCTCAGAAACGGAAGTCGTCATCATAATTGCGTAAACTTCTATAGTGGCTCATATGACATGAAGACAAAAAATATATATATATTGGACTAATTAATTCCCTCGTTTCAATAAATCGTAGCCATGTTGGACTAATTTGTTCCCTCGCTTCAATAAATTGTAGCCACGTTGGACTAATTCGTTCCCTCGTTTCAATAAATCGTAGCCACGTTGGACTAATTTGTTCCCTTGTTTCAATAAATCGTAGCCACGTTGGACTAATTCGTTCCCTCGTTTCAATAAATCGTAGCCACGTTGGACTAATTCGTTCCTTCGTTTCAATAAATCGTAGCCACGTTGGACTAATTTGCTCCCTTGTTTCAATAAATCATTGCAATGTTGGACTAATTCGTTCCTTTGTTTCAATTGGACTAATTCATTCCCTCGTTTCAATAAATCGTAGCCATGTTGGACCCTTGTTTCAATATTTATAGCCATGTTGGACTAATGCGTTCCCTTGTTTCAATAAATCGTAGCCACATTGGACCCTTGTTTCAATAAATTATAGCCACGTTGGACTAATTTGTTCCCTTGTTTCAATAAATAATAGCAATGTTGGACTAATTCGTTCCCTCATTTCAATAAATTATAGCCATGTTGGACTAATTCGTTCCCTTGTTTCAATTGGACTAATTTGTTCCCTCGTTTCAATAAATCGTAGCCATGTTGGACAATTGTTTCAAAAAATAATAGCAATGTTGGACTTATTCGTTCCCTCGTTTCAATAAATTATAGCCATGTTGGACTAATTCGTTCCCTTGTTTCAATTGGACTAATTCGTTCCCTCGTTTCAATAAATCGTAGCCATGTTGGACAATTGTTTCAATAAATTATAGCCATGTTGGACTAATTCGTTCCCTTGTTTCAATTGGACTAATTCGTTCCCTTGTTTCAATAAACCGTAGCCATGTTGGACAATTGTTTCAATAAATTATAGCCATGTTGGACTAATTCGTTCCCTCGTTTCAATAAATCGTAGCCATGTTGGACAATTGTTTCAATAAATTATAGCCATGTTGGACTAATGCGTTCCCTTGTTTCAATAAATCGTAGCCATGTTGGACCCTTGTTTCAATAAATTATAACTATGTTGGACTAAGTAGTTCTCTCGTTTCAATAAATCATAGCAATGTTGGACTAATTTGTTCCCTTTTTTTTATTTGGACTAATTAGTTTCCTCATGTCAATAAATTGTAGCCACATGGACGAATTTGTTCCCTTGTTTCAATAAATCATAGCAATGTTGGACTAAGTAGTTCTCTCGTTTCAATAAATTATAGCAATGTTGGACTAATTCGTTCTCTTGTTTTAATAAATACATACTATTTTTCCCCGCATATCATGGAGTCTGTACTATAACTTTCCAAAAGAGAAAAATATCTTGAGCTTGATTATGTTGTTCAAAAGAGAGAAAAATGCCAAATTTGCCGTCACTCCCTCAGCTGTTGTATTAGAATCTCTCACACAGCAGCGGCAACTGGTTTTCTGTAATTTAAAACAAAAAGTATTGTTATAAATGTACATTTAATTTCTAAAAAAAAAATGAAAATATAAAAAACTCAGTTTAAGATAACTTAAACTGTGGAAAGGCATTATCACAGTCTGTGAAGAGGGTCCATAGAGTCTGGGTCTAGAGGCTAAGCACAAACATGCATAATGGACACAAATATTGGGTGAAATAGTCCATTTTTAATTAGATGGAACTATTTTTTTGTTCAGTTTTAAATAAAATGTATGTTTATAATCATTAATTTCCCTCTGTCTCCCAGCTCACCGCAGTGCATTCTGGGATTGCCTTATCCATGAAGGACACCTTAGATTCTGGCAAAATTATCTTGGTATTCTCTGTATCTTATCAAGTGGCACACTGAACACATTTGTGGAGTGTGTGCTCGTGATGCATAATAATGCTGAGGTAGGCAGCTCACTATGTTTCAAGTGTTTCTCTGGGGCTGTTTCTATCTGGTTCTATGGCCTCGTTTGACATTTTTCTTGGATCTTAAAAGGACTATTTGTTATTCCATCACAGTATATGGTCCACGTCTCACTGAAGTCCATGGATCATTACACAAAGTAATGGCTATGTCAACATGAGGCTAAATCTTCATGTCTTGAGAGAGATAATATATGGAAGGCAAAGGAAAGCAGCTCTACATAAAGAGTATTATATAAACTCTCTCCTTCAGCAGAGAGCAGAGTCATATATATATATATACAGAACTTGATCATATCTGAGATTCAAACTGAATTGTAATTTCAAGAAAACTGGCAGCATGCTTGTCAGCGGAAGTGTTTCAGTTTCCTTATAACCTCGATCTTGTGGTTAAACGCAAAGGTACTCATTTTTTATTCCACCTCAGCTGTCAACATTTCCTTGTGTCGTGTGTTCACATCTACTAAACTTTTATTTGAACTGTTGAACTTCATTTAGCTGTAGAATGAGAACAGAACATACTTTTGTGCACAACATGCTACTTATTTTCTTCTGATATTTTATAAAAGCTTACACATTGGACCAGCGGTTTGGGAAATGGATGGATGGATGATTCAGCTGCGAGCTCTCACAGTGCATTATGGGTATTCTCTAGCCGTTGAGCGCGCATCAGTTGTACACTCATTATTGTGGTGCATTGTGGGATTGAATGAGTGCACTCGATAACATCCACTATGGTTTCGGACATCACTACAAATGGCTGTCCCTTCAAATAGCGCCCTATTTAAGGGTATAGGGGGCGATTTCAGACACAGCCTTCGTTTTTTTGTTTAACATAACGGACTAATCTGTTCCCTCGTTTCAATAAATCGTAGCCACGTTGGACTAATCTGTTCCCTCATTTCAATAAATCGTAGCCACATTGGACTAATCTGTTCCCTCGTTTCAATAAATCGTAGCCACGTTGGACTAATCTGTTCCCTCGTTTCAATAAATCGTAGCCACGTTGGACTAATCTGTTCCCTCATTTCAATAAATCGTAGCCACGTTGGACTAACCTGTTCCCTCATTTCAATAAATCGTAGCCACGTTGGACTAATCTGTTCCCTCGTTTCAATAAATCGTAGCCACGTTGGACTAATTTGTTCCCTCGTTTCAATAAATCGTAGCCACGTTGGACTAATCTGTTCCCTCGTTTCAATAAATCGTAGCCACGTTGGACTAATTTGTTCCCTCGTTTCAATAAATTGTAGCCTTGTTGGACTAATTCATTCCCTCGTTTCAATAAATCGTAGCCACGTTGGACTAATATGTTCCCTCGTTTCAATAAATCGTAGCCACGTTGGACTAATCTGTTCCCTCGTTTCAATAAATCGTAGCCACGTTGGACTAATTTGTTCCCTCGTTTCAATAAATTGTAGCCTTGTTGGACTAATTCATTCCCTCGTTTCAATAAATCGTAGCCACGTTGGACTAATATGTTCCCTCGTTTCAATAAATCGTAGCCACATTGGACTAATCTGTTCCCTCGTTTCAATAAATCGTAGCCACGTTGGACTAATCTGTTCCCTCATTTCAATAAATCGTAGCCACATTGGACTAATCTGTTCCCTCGTTTCAATAAATCGTAGCCACGTTGGACTAATCTGTTCCCTCGTTTCAATAAATCGTAGCCACGTTGGACTAATCTGTTCCCTCATTTCAATAAATCGTAGCCACGTTGGACTAACCTGTTCCCTCATTTCAATAAATCGTAGCCACGTTGGACTAATCTGTTCCCTCGTTTCAATAAATCGTAGCCACGTTGGACTAATTTGTTCCCTCGTTTCAATAAATCGTAGCCACGTTGGACTAATCTGTTCCCTCGTTTCAATAAATCGTAGCCACGTTGGACTAATTTGTTCCCTCGTTTCAATAAATTGTAGCCTTGTTGGACTAATTCATTCCCTCGTTTCAATAAATCGTAGCCACGTTGGACTAATATGTTCCCTCGTTTCAATAAATCGTAGCCACGTTGGACTAATCTGTTCCCTCGTTTCAATAAATCGTAGCCACGTTGGACTAATTTGTTCCCTCGTTTCAATAAATTGTAGCCTTGTTGGACTAATTCATTCCCTCGTTTCAATAAATCGTAGCCACGTTGGACTAATATGTTCCCTCGTTTCAATAAATCGTAGCCACGTTGGACTAATATGTTCCCTCGTTTCAATAAATCGTAGCCACGTTGGACTAATTTGTTCCCTCGTTTCAATAAATCGTAGCCTTGTTGGACTAATTAGTTCCCTCGTTTCGATAAATCGTAGCCTTGTTGGACTAATTTGTTCCCTCGTTTTGATAAATCGTAGCCTTGTTGGACTAATTCGTTCCCTCGTTTCGATAAATCGTAGCCTTGTTGGACTAATTCGTTCCCTCGTTTCAATAAATTGTAGCCTTGTTGGACTAATTCGTTCCCTCGTTTCGATAAATTGTAGCCTTGTTGGACTAATTTGTTCCCTTGTTTCAATAAATTGTAGCCTTGTTGGACTAATTCGTTCCCTCGTTTCGATAAACCGTAGCCACGTTGGACTAATTTGTTCCCTCGTTTCAATAAATCATAGCCACGTTGGATTAATTCGTTCTGTTTCAATAAATCGCCGCAATATTGGACTAACACATGATCAGTGTCAGTGTTAATAAATGTATTGTGATCATTATAAAAGTGAGTAAATATAGTCCTACCTGCTCATTAAAAGTGGGATGACACTTCCTCCATCTGAATTAGTAAGATTGCCCTCTGCACCATTGCCTATCTATGCAGTGTGTTTAAGCCCACGGTTGTGCAGAGGCCTTTTAACACACAAAAATAGCAATTCTAAACAGGAAGTGCCTGTTGACCTTGTTTGTGTGTGCGCTCATGCGACGTTCAGCGCTTATCAATGCGATAGCGGTATTGCAAACAGACACAGATTACAACATTTGGCTCCATGGTTGTAAAAATAGAGCGTTTCCAGTGCTGATAAAAGGGGAAATGCACTTTTCCCCTAATTTGGTATCACATTTGTTGACGCTTGTTAAGTCGGCCTTACAGTGTAATAAAACACTAAAACTAGCACATCAAGTGTGTCATTTCTGTCCACCACCTAATAGAATTTCAAAAATAAGTATTTCTCTCTGCATGTTTAATTTGGCCAAACAGATAATCCTGCCCACAAACTCACGCCATTGGTCGAGAAGGTCAGGATTCTCAAACAAGCCATTTTGAAAGTGTTATTTTTCAGAAAATCAACTTATGAACAACTATGTTGTCACATTGAGCTAGGATAGCAGAGCGTATTTTAACTTTAAATGAACATGCAGCATGTGCATGAAAACGCCAGGTTGATCTGTTAACATTTTTGTTGATACACTTGAGACGAATGTGATCAGATCTGCTACAAAACGAGACCTCGAATCACAATAGGAACAAATACCTGCTCTGGTTAATGTCAGGCAGCTTTAAGTCCCAGCGTTCGGCTGATTCCCTCTTTTTCTCCATAACATGATGCTGTTTGTGGTGTTATTGCTTCTGAATTGCAGGTGATTATTAAAATATTTTTCCCCGATAAATGTTCTGTGACTTTGTTTCTGGTTACCACACCGACACAGAGAGAGAGAAAGAAAGAGTGAGAAAGGGAGGGAGCACAAAAATAGCAGGAAGTAGAGAGGGCAGGCCAGAAAAAAAAAAAAATCAAGTAACGTGACAAGTTCATCTGAGGATAGTGAGGGAGGGGTGGAGGAAGTGTTTTCATTTTTTTCATCCATCACTCCACCCACCACCTTTTCTTACTCGGTTTTCTCTTTGTATAGTGTGTTCAGTGCAGCTTGCGGCAGTTTCATCTTCTCTGAAAGAATTACAGTTTTTTGTTGACAGTGTTCATGAACTAAAAGTAGTTGAGGTGCTTTGGACGCAACATATAATCAAAATGCATAAATAAACTTCAAATGTACTCTCATTCATAGATGAAACAAAGAAACATGAAGTATGTGCTTTAATATTATTCGACTTACTTTTTGTTGTTTATATAATTATGGTGATTGAAACGGTTTGTGTAAATTTACAGTGATGTCCAAAAGTTTGAGACCACGTTAAAAATCTGGATTTTTCTAGATTTAAACAGGCTTTTGTAAAACAACTGTATTTTAATAGAAGCATTTGCACTATATATATATATATATATATTTATATAAATTGTTATTTTTTTATATAAAACAATTTATATACATTTTGAAAAACAACTATTAAATTATAACTTAAATGGAAGCATTTGCTCTCTATATATTTTAATATAAATATATTAAATATATAAATATATTTTATATTCATATTAATTTGTGGTTATATTTATTTATACCTATTTTTATTTTTATTTGTTATATTAATTCATATAATATTTATATACTCAATTTAAAAGTCTCGTTCTTTTGCTCTTGATCTTATTTCTCCGTGGTCTCCGTCTAAGGCTCGGTTCCTCTAAACATGGTAGACTAAGTACAGATTTGTATGTGGTGTACCGCTCAACAGCCAGACGTAACAAAAAAAAGATTATGAAGCATTTTGCATCAGTTCTAGAGAGATTGCAAGGTTACATTTTCTTCTCCCGCTGGAGTTTGGCAAGGCGCTGCTCTTTGTTTTGAAGGCCTCAGACGTGTAACTTAGCACAACAGAGAGTATTTTAGCTTTAATGGTCTTTATAATAACACAACGCTACTGTAAACGGAAAACCGCATGTTTGTATAGCCTTATTGAAAGATATTATGCAAACAAGTTGTATATAAAAAGGAACAGTGGCGGTCACGCACGGACACAAGACAAACAAGGCATAAAAAAACCATGCGGCCCGTTATATTTGTGGTTTATCCAACCGTTTTTCAAATTAAAAAATAAAGTGTTTTATGTCTCATCCAACGCGGCAATGGCGGCAGCAGATAAACGACATGTGCTGGAGGAAGATGAGGATGAGGAGAAGCGAAAGTCAGAGAAAGTAAAAAATGCAAAACAAAAATAAAATGCTGGGAGTACCTGAGTGAGAGCTTTGTTTTCTCGCAGGACGGCGCGGGAGACTCCCGACGGGGTAAAGTACGACGACCGAAAAATACAACAACAGCAGGGAGGAAGAAAGAAGAGGAGAGATTGTTTCCATGTCGCTCGGGGAAAATCAGAGAGAGGTGTGCGAGCGAACGGCCCTTCTCACACGAGCCCCTGCCAATGCTCAGCAGATTCGGCTATGCCCTCCTATTCGCCTGCCCACTTCAGCCCCGCTGCCAAAAGAGCCAGACCGAGCCAGAGAAAGAAGGAGAGAGAGGTCACAACAGAACGAGGAAGGAAAAGAAAACAAGGCGGTGACTTTTGCTGCCACCTTTCATCGATTGTTGTTGTAGGGTACGCACTCGGCCCTGCATGTTTAATAACTCTATGGGAGTTGGCACGAAACGCTAAACACCGTCACCTGGCTCGGGCCCGGGAGTGGAACTTGGTCCAAAACCAAGCGAAACAAGCAACCTATGCCCTCAAACGGCGATATCAGGTGCATGTACTTACTCAGATCTGACACACGTCCTGAAATAAAGACTCAAGTCTTTTGTACAGCGTTTGGCATCCATCCCAGGCCTTTCGATTCCTGTTTTACAGAAGTCATTGCAGCATCTTTAGCTGTCCCGCCATTGCCTGCATTTTTCATGCGTTTAATCATAGGCATTCATGCACATTGACTTTTGTTAGTGCCTTTGCAATATGCATGATCAAAAGTTCAAGGAAAGTCCACGAGTTCGAGTCCTCAAAGAGTTCTTGCTGTGCTGGGCACGGAGTGAGAAAGTTCAACCCGAGCCGGCAGGACAAAGAGAGACAGTGACTTGTCACACCAAGTTTGTGGTAACGCTGCTCTATATCCTGCTCAGCTGTGGAGAACGCGTGTCCCAGCCAGAATGCTCCAAAATAATCCAGTGTCACCCTGCCAAAAAGTGTGCCGCCCCTTGACTGATGGGGCAGAGATGGTGACTGAGAGGGAGAGAAAGATTTGCAGTCGTCCTGTCTTCTTTCAGGCATTGTCATGGGCAGCACAGGGTGTGACGTCAGCGCCCTCCTTATATCCTTTTGTCCATTTATTTCTCACAGTGCTGTCCTCATGTTGCATTTTCTCCTCTCTCGGGTAAAAGAAAGAACCATTTCTTGACGCCTTGACTGCGGGAGAGCGAGGCACACGGATATAAATAAAGCACAAGAGCACAAGTGAATAGAGAGAGAGAGAGAAGCTGTCCTTACAAATCTCTCAGTCTGTCTTCCTGCCTTCCGACCCAAGCGCTTGTAAAACTTTCAGCTGTGGCGTCCAGGGCCGGCCTCCATTGGCAGCGGTTCAAGAAGAGGGCTGGCTGCATCTGAAGCTCCCGCTGACTGTCTCGGAGGAAGACAAGCTCGTGGAGAGAGAGAGAGAGAGAGAGAGAGAGAGAGAGAGACAGAGAGAGAGAGAGAGAGAGAGAGAGAGGGAGAGGGAGAGGGAGAGGGAGAGGGAGAGGGAGGGGAGGGAGGGAGGGAGGGGAGGGAAAGGGGTCGGGCTGGTGCCCATGAGGAGGGTGCTGGTGCGGACAGTAGGTCAGGGTAAGGGGGGCGGCAGAGGTGGTGCATGTGCCAACAGCCACTGCTCTGGGAGTTCAGACAGGGAGCATGAACCAGATAGAAAGAGGACACTCTCAATAACCGCTGATGCTCCACACATTCAAAATAAAGCTTCCACAGTGATGCCATTGAAGACCCTTTCAGTGAAGAGTTCTTAAAGTCCCCATGAAATCAAAGTAAGTTAGCCTTACTGTTATCTATAAACTAGTGTGCTCCAAAATTTGTATTTATAAGATATAAGCGTTCAAAACGTCAGGTCTCTCACTTTACGCCAATATGGATCAATGATTTTGATGACATCACTTCAGCTTCTCATCAGATTTTCTGTCAAATCAAATGCTCTCTAGAATCTGAAGCCCCGCCCCCTACATTATAAACAAATGCTGAAGCTGCGGCTGAAATCGCTCACTTGTTCACACATTCAGTATTTTCTACATGGCACATAGTGCACTATATAGGGGATAGGGAACGATCAGACAGTGCACTATATAGGGTATAGGGAACGATCAGACAGTGCACTATATAGGGAAAAGAGAACAATCAGACTGCACTATATAGGGGATAGGGCGATCAGACAATGCACTATATAGGGGATAGGGAACGATCAGACAGTGCACTATATAGGGGATCGGTAACGATCAAACAGTGCACTATATAGGGGATAGGGAACGATCAGACAGTGCATTATATAGAGGATAGGGAACGATTCAGACAGAGCACTATATAGGGAAAAGAGAACAATCAGACTGCACTATATAGGGGATAGGGCGATCAGACAATGCACTATATAGGGGATAGGGAACGATCAGACAGTGTACTAAATAGGGGATAGGGAACGATCAGACAGTGCACTATATAGGGGATCGGTAACGATCAAACAGTGCACTATATAGGGGATAGGGAACGATCAGACAGTGCACTATATAGGGTATAGGGAACGATCAGACAGTGCACTATATAGGGAAAAGAGAACAATCAGACTGCACTATATAGGGGATAGGGCGATCAGACAATGCACTATATAGGGGATAGGGAACGATCAGACAGTGTACTAAATAGGGGATAGGGAACGATCAGACAGTGCACTATATAGGGGATCGGTAACGATCAAACAGTGCACTATATAGGGGATAGGGAACGATCAGACAGTGCATTATATAGAGGATAGGGAACGATTCAGACAGAGCACTATATAGGGGATAGAGAATGATGAGACAGTGCACTATATAGGGGATAGGGAACGATTCAGACAGTGCACTACATGGGGATAGGGAACGATTCAGACAGTGCACTATATAGGGGATAGGGAACGATGAGACAGTGCACTATATAGGGGATAGGGAGCGATCAGACAGTGCACTATATAGGGGATAGGGAACGATCAGACGGTGCGCTATATAGGTGATAGGGAACGATCAGACAGTGCACTATATAGGGGATAGGGAGCGATCAGACAGTGCACTATATAGGGGATAGTGAACGATCAGACAGTGCACTTTATAGGGGATAAGGAGCGATCAGACAGTACGCTATATAGGGGATAGGGAACGATCAGACGGTGCGTTATATAGGGGATAGGGAATGATCAGACAGTGCACTATATAGGGGATAGGGAGCGATCAGACAGTGCACTATATAGGGGATAGTGAACGATCAGACAGTACGCTATATAGGGGATAAGGAGCGATCAGACAGTACGCTATATAGGGGATAGGGAACGATCACGTTATCAAACAGCTAATATTGTGTTGCTAATGTTAGCATGTTCCTGTTTGCCTTCTAAAAATCAGCATCCTTAGAAACGCTTTGAACATCATAGAGTGTCAGTGGAGAAAGGCATATAGTTCATCATAACATCGTAATATACATCATATACATAATTCACCCGCTATATTGCTAAATGTACCTGATTTTTCATATCAACAGAAGAATATAGCGGGATAACCTGCTTCTCTTGAGACTCCCTGCTTCAGAGAATAGTTAATGATATGCTAAAGCCCCGTCCACACGCTGACGTGATTGGTTACAAGGTAGTTTTTCACTATTTTCAAATCCTGAGTCCTGAAGATTTACGTGTGTGTGTTTGTTTATAGAATGCAGATTTCACTGCTGTAAACTTCCATGTATACAAACCATTACTTGAAATATATAATTTTCGTGCAGCCTGTAGGCCCCTGGGCATCGACCCATGGAAGCCTGTGCGTTAATGCTCCCCTGGGAACCATCAAAGCCAATAAAAAAACGTTCTTTTTTAGAGTGCAGGACACTTATGTGCAGCTTCAGCAAAGCAACATTATGAATATTCTTAAAAGAACCACTTTTCTTGATGAAACTATTATAGGTCTTTCAGATCAGTGTGTTGATTTGATTTGGTAATCCAGTTAAATTTCTGTATTTGAAATAAGGATGAAAAGGGGACACGCAATTGCAATTTGAACTGTAATGTTATTAGAATCAAAATTAATTGGAATTTATATAACAGCCATTTTAATTAGAACAGCAAAGTTTGACAAGGCAAACATTGAATGTATCTTGCTGCTCAAGAAACATTTCTGATTATCAATGTTGAAAACAGTTGAGCTGCTTCATATTTTTGTGGAAATACGTTTTTAGGATTCTATGATGAATAGAAAGTTCAAAAGAACAGCATTTATTTGAAATAGAAATCTTTTTGTAACTTTATAAATGTCTTTACCGTCATATTTGATCAATTTAATGTGTCCTTGCTGAATAAATTAATTTCTTTTTTTTAAAATCATACTTACCCCAGACTTTTGAACAGTAATGCATACCAAAAAATCCAGAACTCAGTGCCCATGAAGCAAAGATGCATCAACTGGCATTTGCCATTGAGCTCAATGCCGCTAACAGATGTTTCCCTCAGATACAGTTGAGGTCAGAGTTTATTCTTTTGATCTTTCATTTTAAAAAAAAATCACAAAAATCTAACCTTTCATTGAATTAAAAGAATTGAAATTGGGGGGAAATCACATTCTAAAATAAATGTTTTTCTCCAAAACACGTTGGACACAATTATTGGCACCGCTAGATTTTCTTATGAGTAAAATATCTCTGAAGTATATTCCCATTAATTGGTGACTAGGAGCATGAAATTGTCCAGTCATGACTTCTTGTTTCACAGGAGTATAAATATGAGGAAACACAAAGGCCAAATTCCCTTAATCATCATCACAATGAGTAAAGCCATAGAATATAGTTCTGAAAGATTGTTGAGCTTCACAAAATAGAAAAGAGCTAAAGCATTAAAAATCCCCATTTCCACCATCAGGGCAATAATTAAGAAGTTCCAATCAACTAAAGATGTTCTGAATCCGCCTGGAAGAGGACGTGTGTGTATATCGTCCTAATGTGCGAGAGGAGGAGAGTTTGAGTGGACAAAGACTCTCAGAGGATCACAGATGGAGAATCGCAGAGATTAGTTGAGTCTTGGGGTCAGAAAGCCTAAAAAAAAGATCAAACAACCCCTACATCAACTCATGTTGTTTGGGAGGGTTTCAGGAAAAATCCTCCTCGCTCATCCAGAAACAAACTCCAGTATATTCAGTGTCAGACACGACTGGAGCTTCAGACGGGACCTGGTTCTGTGGTCAGATGACACTAAAACAAGAGCTTTCTGGCAGCAAACCCACCAGATGGGATAAAAAGTCCCCCATGTCCACGGATAAATACACCGCTGGATCTTTAATGTTGTGGGCCTATTTTTTTGTTGGTCCTGGACATCTTGTTCAGATTCATGGTATCATGGATTCTAGCAAATACCAGCAGATAAAAAAATCAAAACCTGACGACCTCTGCTAGAAATCTTATAATGGGCCGTGGTTGGATCTTCCATCAGGACAACGATCCAAAACAAACATCAAAATCAACACACAAATGTGTCACTGAGCACAAAATGAAGCTTCAGCCATGGCCGTCCCTGACCTGAACCCTATAGAGAATGAGTGATGAACTGAAGAGAAGAGCTGGAATCTGAAGGATCTGGAGAGATTCTGTGTGGAGGAATGATCTCTGATCTCCAAACTCATCAGGCATTACAGGAGACGATTCAGAGCGGTTATCTTGGGAAAAGGACGTTGAAAAAGTATTGAATAAAAGGGTGCTAATAATTATGGCCAACGTGTTTTGGAGAAAAAAAAATATTTCATAAAGAGATGTTCCCCCTACTTTCAATTATTTTACGTCAATGAAAGGTTAGAATTTTTGTTAATTTTTTAAATAAAAGATCAAAAGGATTAACAATGCTGATTTATTTTTACAGGCTTCTTTGTTAATATTTATCAAGGGGGCCAATAATTATGTCCACAACTGTATATTAGATCAGGTTAAGCAATGTTTGAAACAGTGTTTAAACTCTTCAGAAACTTAACCTAATCATGTCTTAGGGTTGCATATTAAACAGAAAGTATTTTAACATAGAACAATGACATACACTATATTGCCAAAAGTATTGGGACGCCCCTCCAAATCATTGAGTTCAGGTGTTCCAATCACTTCCATGGCCACAGGTGTATAAATCAAGCACTAGGCATGCAGACGCTTCTACAAACATTTGTGAAAGAATGGGTCGCTCTCAGGAGCTCAGTGAACTCAAGCGTGGTACCGTGATAGGTTGACACCTGTGCAATAAGTCCATTCCTGACATTTCCTCACTACTAAATATTCCACGCTCAACTGTTAGTGGGATTATAACAAAGAGGAAGCAATTGGGAACAACAGCAACTCAGCCACGAAGTGATAGGCCACGTAAAATCACAGAGCGGGGTCAGCGCATGCTGAGGCTCACAGTGCGCAGAAGTCGCCAACTTTCTGCAGAGTCAATAGATACAGACCTCCAAACTTCTGTGGCCTTCAGATGAGCTCAAGAACAGTGCGTAGAGAGCTTCATGGAATGGGTTTCCATGGCCAAGCAATTCATCCAAGCCTTACATCACCAAGTGCAATGCAAAGCGTGGGATGCAGTGGGGTAAAGCACGCCGCCACTGGACTCTAGAGCAGTGAGACGTGTTCTCTGGAGTGACCAATCACGCTTCTCTGTCTGGCAATCCCATGGACGAGTCTGGGTTTGGCGGTTGCCAGGAGAACGGTACTTGCCTGACTGCATTGTGCCAAGTCTAAAGTTTGGTGGAGGGGGGATTATGGTGTGGGGTTGTTTTTCAGGGGTTGGGCTTGGCCCCTTAGTTCCAGTGAAAGGAACTCTTAATGCTTCAGCATACCAAGACATTTTGGACAATTTCATGCTCCCAACTTTGTGGGAACCGTTTGGGGACGGCCCCTTCCTGTTCCAACATGACTGCGCACCAGTGCACAAAGCAAGGTCCATAAAGACACGGATGAGCGAGTTTGGTGTGGAGGAACTTGACTGGCCTGCACAGAGTCCTGACCTCAACCCGATAGAACACCTTTGGGATGAATTAGAGCGGAGACTGCGAGCCAGGCCTCCTCGTCCAACATCAGTGCCTGACCTCACAAATGCGCTTCTAGAAGAATGGTCAAAAATTCCCATAAACACACTCCTAAACATTGTGGAAAGCCTTCCCAGAAGAGTTGAAGTTGTTATAGCTGCAAAGGGTGGGACAACTCCATATTAAACCCTACGGATTAAGAATGGGATGTCATTAAAGTTCATGTTCATGTAAAGGCAGGCGTCCCAAAACTTTTGGCAACATAGTGTATATCAGCCTTAAATAAATGTTTATTTTTATTTCAGGGCTCCATTCCACCTTCAACAACTACCTGTGATCCCATCTGACAGTGCTGCAGATGGCAAATTGGCTCTGATAGACCGGTAGCCCTGCCTTTTTCTGGGAGACCTCACCAAATGGCATCAACTGACTTAATGATACATAATGGCTGGAGCTGAAGGACGGCTGCTGGGGAAACGTCCTAGGTGCGTTACTCGAGCGCTGGGGGGACGCTGGGGTCTAATCGCCTTCTCGGCGCCAGCAGCTGAAGGACGCAGCCTCTCCCACAGGAGCTATTAGAGTCCCAGAGTCCCACCACACTGATGTCATCCTGTGTAACGGAACGCTGAAGCCGCAAAGAAAACCAAAGTTCTGTTTACTTCCCCCATCCGTGTGCAGTGACATTGATGTGAAATAAGGACATGATGAAAGCCACTTGCTTCTTGCTATACCGTCAGAGGCTTTTCACCTGCTTTGTAAGTGTATGATTGGACAGGATGGGTTACTTTGAAAGCAATCCTTGCACATTTTTCATTTACACTTAAATAACTGAGAAAGGCAAGATGTTTCAGCTGGGATTTCTATGGTTACATTGTTTGTGCAAGACCTGTCCTGATATGACATTGTAATGGATTAGATTTTTAAATGTTCTGCCTAGATACATAGATAGATCAGTTTAAGACACTACATGTACAGCACATGTACCATTTATGCATAATTCATCAGCATGAGCATAAGAAACGGCACCTGAACGAGCTCTAATATCCACACTAACAACCTTGCATTACAGATCATGTTTCTATTTTTCTTTTGCTGTGATGTCAGAGGTTCCCGAGGGCATTATCACATGATCTTTAAGAGTCGTTCTGGGTAATCAGTCCCTGACAAAACCGCACAAGTTTGAGTTAACCGTTCATTGACCAGCTGGTGACAATTTGGCATAGTTATCGCATTGCATGACAGGGACCGAGCAAAAGTAAAGACAATGGATGAAACATGTTTTTTAGTTGCATAATAACATGTTAAAATATGATTAAAGGGTTAGTTCACCCAAAAATTCTGAAAATTGAAAATTCTGTCATTAATAATTACTCACCCTCATGTTGTTACAAACCTGTAAGACTTTCGTTCATCTACGCAACTACCACTTTGATGCTTCGAAAAGTTCATAAAGAGATCATAAAACTGATCTATATGAATTGAGCAATTTAGTCCAAAATGTTCTGAAGAGACTCGATCAATTTATATGATGAACAGATTGAATTTAGGCTTTTATTCACATATAAACATCGATCAGCGAACAAAAACAGAAGCTCAAACGTGCTGCGTAACACGAGAATGAACCTCATTGGTTCTCGCTGAAGCTCAAACGTGCTGCGTAACACGAGAATGAACCTCATTGGTTCTCGCTGAAGCTCAAACGTGCTGCGTAACACGAGAATGAACCTCATTGGTTCTCGCTGAAGCTCAAATGTGCTGCGTAACACGAGAATGAACCTCATTGGTTCTCGCTGAAGCTCAAACGTGCTGCGTAACACGAGAATGAACCTCATTGGTTCTCGCTGAAGCTCAAATGTGCTGCGTAACACGAGAATGAACCTCATTGGTTCTCGCTGAAGCTCAAACGTGATGCGTAACACGAGAATGAACCTCATTGGTTCTCGCTGAAGCTCAAACGTGCTGCGTAACATGAGAATGAACCTCATTGGTTCTCGCTGAAGCTCAAATGTGCTGCGTAACACGAGAATGAACCTCATTGGTTCTCGCTGAAGCTCAAACGTGATGCGTAACACGAGAATGAACCTCATTGGTTCTCGCTGAAGCTCAAATGTGCTGCGTAACACGAGAATGAACCTCATTGGTTCTCGCTGAAACTCAAACGTGCTGCGTAACACGAGAATGAACCTCATTGGTTCTCGCTGAAGCTCAAACGTGATGCGTAACACGAGAATGAACCTCATTGGTTCTTGCTGAAGCTCAAACGTGCTGCGTAACACGAGAATGAACCTCATTGGTTCTCGCTGAAGCTCAAATGTGCTGCGTAACACGAGAATGAACCTCATTGGTTCTCGCTGAAGCTCAAACGTGCTGCGTAACATGAGAATGAACCTCATTGGTTCTCGCTGAAGCTCAAACGTGATGCGTAACACGAGAATGAACCTCATTGGTTCTTGCTGAAGCTCAAACGTGCTGCGTAACACGAGAATGAACCTCATTGGTTCTCGCTGAAGCTCAAATGTGCTGCGTAACACGAGAATGAACCTCATTGGTTCTCGCTGAAGCTCAAACGTGATGCGTAACACGAGAATGAACCTCATTGGTTCTCGCTGAAGCTCAAACGTGATGCGTAACACGAGAATGAACCTCATTGGTTCTCGCTGAAGCTCAAACGTGCTGCGTAACACGAGAATGAACCTCATTGGTTCTCGCTGAAGCTCAAACGTGATGCGTAACACGAGAATGAACCTCATTGGTTCTCGCTGAAGCTCAAACGTGCTGCGTAACACGAGAATGAACCTCATTGGTTCTCGCTGAAGCTCAAACGTGCTGCGTAACACGAGAATGAACCTCATTGGTTCTCGCTGAAGCTCAAACGTGCTGCGTAACACGAGAATGAACCTCATTGGTTCTCGCTGAAGCTCAAACGTGCTGCGTAACACGAGAATGAACCTCATTGGTTCTCGCTGAAGCTCAAACGTGCTGCGTAACACGAGAATGAACCTCATTGGTTCTCGCTGAAGCTCAAACGTGCTGCGTAACACGAGAATGAACCTCATTGGTTCTCGCTGAAGCTCAAACGTGCTGCGTAACACGAGAATGAACCTCATTGGTTCTCGCTGAAGCTCAAACGTGCTGCGTAACACGAGAATGAACCTCATTGGTTCTCGCTGAAGCTCAAACGTGCTGCGTAACACGAGAATGAACCTCATTGGTTCTCGCTGAAGCTCAAACGTGCTGCGTAACACGAGAATTAACCTCATTGGTTCTCGCTGAAGCTCAAACGTGCTGCGTAACACGAGAATTAACCTCATTGGTTCTTGAGAAGCTCAAATGAGCTGCGTAACATGAGAATGAACTTCATTGGTTCTTGCGGAAGCTCAAACGTGCTGCGTAAAACCACTCAGACCTTAGCAGATGCATAGCAATGCCCTGGCAACCACCCAGAACACTTTATTCACCACATAGCAACATAGTAAAAGGGGGGGGGGGGGGGGGGGGGTCTTTCCTTCCCGCTATTATCCCGCATTCTGGCCGGGGGAAACTCATTTACTGTGAGGAGATCATGACAGCAGGACACTTTCATCTTTCATACTGTATTTTCCTCTGTGTGTTCATCTGGTGGTGTATCCTTGACTTACTGCATTTGTTTTACAGTATCCTGTTGCCTTTGTTTAGTTTGAGCCACACACACAAACACCCCTCAGGAGCATGTGCACTCCTCTGACCCACATCTCCATGGGTTGTCCCATTGTTTGTGATTGTGAAGACAGGACGGTGAGTGTGTGAGTTATAAACCCACTGGAGTGAGTGAGGTCATGTCCTTAAGGCACACATTGCAGCTGCTTCTGCGTTATTTAATCTTATCATCAGTTTCAGTCTATTAAATATCATATGTAACTTACTATAAATCATTGTTAGTCTGTAAATATGAAAATGTGTTTTTAACCTCAGAGGTTAAAGAGGAGCATTTCAGTGTTACAGTTTCATATACTGTAGTTTCATCATAAACGTCACTGTCTCTTTAAGATCTTGATCCCCACCTCTTAACCTGGCCCTCTGAGATTCTGAGCCATGAACAAGAAGATGAAGAGAACAGCGCCATCTTGCCACCGGATGAACCACTGCAGCCCAAACAACTTCATTTGACCACAGAACGGGGGATAAAGTTTAATCTGGATCAGAATGATCTGGATTTGCTTTGCTATCCAGGATCAGGTAATCCATCTTACTTTTGTGCTTATTTTTCAAAACAAAATAGTATTGGATCACCCTGATGCAGATACACACTTTTTTCAGATTACCAAATCTGGATTAGGATCTAAATCAGGTAAAACATGAAATCCTGCGGGTCATAAAGAACTTGTTTTTCCACCTCCACGAAGAGACGAGCCATCCGTGCCAGCCTTGTTGAGGTAAGGTGTAGTTTTCCTTGCTTTACCCCGCTCTAACCTGTTAACATCGGCACAGAAAAAAATACACAGGGCATACACACTGCAGACCAAGCCTGCCGCACTCGTGTTGAAAAGTGAAGCCAAAGCGTCTCGATCGCACCCTGGTGGCTGGTCCCAGTATAGCTCATAAGCCCCGCCCCTCCATGTATTCTAATGGACGCGAGACAAACTAAACAATCAAATTACACTTTTTTCCCAAAGATGGCTTTCTGTCATTTTAGGCAGATTTTATCACGATGGGCCAGTTGTTCAAAGGTAAAATGGTCGGATTTTGGTTATCGGATTGGATCAAATCTTGAAAATGGGTTGTTCAAAAGGGAAAGAAGGAATCTGAAATCCAATCCTAGTTTTAATCTGGATCAAACCTTCAGTTTGTGTTGTTCAAAACTTGTTAGTAGGATTTGGATAACTTTGATCCAAAAAAACTGGATTATCCTGATCCCAACGGGGGGTAGGATGTCAAGGTGGATTCCAGGAAGAAAATGTAATAAAACTTTAAAACTGGTCAAAAAAATACAACATTTGTATCATGTAATATACATACACACACATATTTTTTATTTTGCTCTCGATTAGTTTAACTATTAAAGTAATAAATTAGAAGTAGACATTACTAAGACTTCCGGTAACCTACAGTAAAAGTAAAAAAGATTTTGGCGCCATAAAATAATCCCCAAACAGCTGTGAATATCAAACAAAAATATTATATTTTTTTATCACTGTTTGTAAACTACATTGGCACAATCATAAGAGATGAACCAGTACAAAGTTCTTTGCGAGCGAACACAAAGTTTCTCGGGTGAACGCAAAACTTTTCTGAGAGAATGCAAAAGCATTGAAATGTGTTTTTTTCCCCCCAACTCATATTTTTTCCATCACCATGTCCCTTTAGGGGCTCCGTAGAGCACTAGTAATCCAGATTTGGTAATCTGAAAAGGTGTGTATCTGGATCAGGGTGATCCAATCCAATTTTGCTTTGAAAAACTGGCACAAAAGTAAAATGGATTACCTGATCCTGGATAGCAAAACATGGGATTTCCAAATCCAGATCATTCTGATCCAGATTACATTTTTTGAACAACTGGCCCTAGATTATCAGATTACTAGTGCTCTATGGAGCCCCTAAAGGGACATGGTGATGGAAAAAATACTTCAATGCTTTTGCGTTCTCTCAGAAAAGTTTTGCGTAACGTTTACCCGAGAAACTGCGTTCACTCACAAAGAGCTTTTGACTGCGTCATCTCTTATGATAGCTTACAAACAGTGTTAAAAAACACTTTAAATTAAATATAATATTTGTGTTTGATATTTACAGCTGTTTGGGTATTTTTTATTTTATACTTACTTTACTGTACGTTACATAAAGGCTTAATAGGTAGCCTAATAATGTCTACTTCTAATTTATTACTTTAGCAGTTAAACTAATCAAGAGCAAAATAAAAAATGTGTGTGTGTTGCATGATACAAATGTTGTATTCTTTGACCAGTTTTAAAGTTATATTAAATATTTGTTCCTGAAATCCACCCTTCTGCTGGGATCAGGATATATATATATATATATATATTGGATCAAAGGTATCCCAATCTTACTAAAAAAGTTTTGAGCACAAACTGATGATTTAATCCAGATCAAAACCAGGATTGGGTTTTGTGATCTAATCCGATTTCAGAATCCTTTTTTCCCTCTTTTGAACAACCAATTTTCAAAACAGCTGAAATCAGATTACTTTGAACAATTGGGCCATATCAGTTTCCACATTTCATTTATTGTATTTAATTATATTGCCACCTAGTGTCAGGGCAGAAAACATTCAATGATACATATTAATAAACAATAATAAAAATGACACATTTTAGCCTATATATATATATATATATATATATATATATAATATTATTATAAATAATAAAAATAGCACCAATTCTAAGTAAAAATGTATTATTAATTGCATAATATATTAGAATATTATATTTAATTTGCTAGCATTGTTGCCACCTATTAGATTTATTCATTTAAATAAATATGATAAAATATTAATTTAAATTATACATATTAGCCTATATATTCCTATATATATCAGATTACTTTGAACAACTGGGCCATATCAGTTTCCACATTTAATTTCTTGTATTTAACTATATCGCCACCTAGTGTCAGGGCAGAAAACATTTATATAAATGATACATATTAATAAACATTAATAATATAAATGACACATTTTAACCTATATATAAAATATTTTTAAAAATATGTTATATTTATATATAAGATAAATTATATATATACAGTATATACATGCACATTTTTCTTAAATATATACATGAAGGAGTGTGTATTTATATATACATAATAATTATACACAGTACACACACACATATATTATGTAAACACAAACTTTTATTTTGACACGATTAATCACAATTAATCAATTGCCCAGCACTAATATATATATATTATTAATTGCATAATATATTAGAATATTATATTTAATTTGCTAGCATTGTTGCCACCTAATATTAGATTTATTAATTTAAAGAAATATGATAAAATATTAATTTAAATTATACATATTAGCCTATATATTTTTTTAAATACTTTTTATTTAGAACCAATTTTATATAGTAATTATTAATTTAATTAGCTCTAACATTATCACCTGAAAAGGATACTTGTCTAAATAAATATTATTGATATAAATATAAAATAAGCATATTCTAGCCATGCATTTTTTACAGTCACTGGAAAGATGCGCTATCTTAAATTGCCTGTAGGTGGTGCAAAATAACAACACCTTCATCTTGAGCGATGATGAGGATAAACACTAATGCTCAGTTATACAGAGGGAATATTAAATTACCTGCTATTTGCCTGCTAACATATTTAAAAATATGCATAGACTCATGCAGGCCATTTAGCACGCAATTTGTAGGCCTATTTATATTATGACAGAGTGAAAATATAGATAGTAAGTTGTTAAAATCTCAAAATATTTAAACAATGTGGAGGCTGCAGAAATAGTGTGATAGTAAAAATGAAAGGTAGGCCTACTCCTAGTTATGAATTATTGTCTACATATTTGATATACTGAGGCATTAATCACCCTTTTCTCAATAGCCGATCTGCATGACCTGCTTTTGCACTGGCCAAGTCCAGCTAAACCAATAAGACTAGAGAAGAAAGCTCTACAATTTACCCCAGCGATAAGCTTCACGTCCTGCGGCTGGCTCTGTTCCAGACGGCTCTTACACCCTCGTGACTGACAGACACTCAAGCCTAAATCTGCGTCAGTGCAAAGCCTGCAGCTCAAGGAAGTGTGCGTACTATCAAAGTGCACAACAGTGGTTTCATCTTTGATTGAGCACGCACATTGATACTTTACTAAATGTACTGTGCCAGAAGTATCACATTATTCGCATGGTATTTTGAAGAATGCTATGGGACTGACCTCAAGAATACTACGGTGTAGCTAGATAAACAGGTCTGCATTGGGTCTGCATGTTTTTTGAGTGTGTCAGCAGAAGGCGTGTCAAAAACAGTTTAACAATGAATCATTCAACTAAATTTAAACCTGTTAACTTTACCCGACACTTCATCAAAGTGAGTTATAACTTCACCAATAATGTGGATCATGTATAATTGTAAGAAATCCCAGTGTTTACATCAGTAATGTGCATTAATATGATGACTCGCTCTGTGCATTCATTGACGTTCAACATGTTTGTCATGCATGATGTTCAGCTGTGCACATTTTAATTTTCTCAAAATAAGTAAATACGTTTTATTTTAATTCAATTAAAAGATAAATAAATAAATATAATGTCAATTAAATTAAATTAAATTAAAAAAACTAACAAATAAATAAAATTCAAATAAATAAAAAAAGAAATCAATTGTATTTTATTATTTTTTTTTATAATATCTTATATATTTATAATATAGTCACATGCGTTCAA
Organism: Coreius guichenoti; assembly: GCA_039654105.1. NCBI lineage: Eukaryota > Metazoa > Chordata > Actinopteri > Cypriniformes > Gobionidae > Coreius > Coreius guichenoti. The sequence continues at coordinate 40,783,030 of CM077180.1, forward strand.
AAGTTACGGACCAAAATACAATTTTTATTTTTAATAGGTGCTAACACGACTACGAGTCGAATCGTATGACTAAATTATTTCATAATTATTTTGCATTATATATATTTAACTTATTTTTAACATGTTGAAGTAGCCGCCTTCTCTGGCGCCCCCTATTGACCAGCCGCCACTGGTTGATTCATTTCCATTGTAAAAACCATTAGTTATTAATTTTTTTTTTAAGGGGTCCTTGATTATGATTTGACTTTTTTAACTTTAGTTAGTGTGTAATGTTTCTGTTTGAGCATAAACAACAAATTGCTTTACAAACGGCTGGTAGAGACTACAATGAGCTTCTTCACGGGTTAGTGACATCATAACCCTAAAATTTACATAAACCCCGTCCCTGGGAACATGTTGAGAAGAGGAAGAGCTGTAGTTGAGCACATTTAGGAGTCGCTCAAGCTGTCATCTGTCTTTCATATTTATTAATACAGTACGAACACAAATGCAATAGCATGTCATAAAGCAAGATGACAACATAAGTTATAACCGTAATTAAACTAAACTATCCCTGTTCTCTCTTCATGCAGCAGATATTCTCTGGCTCATCTCACATCAGTTCCCACACCAGCGATTTATAGATTATCATGACAGAATATGCTAATCAATGACTTGAAGATAGTTAACTCATAAATTCATCAACTATCCATTCAGAAACGTCCTGTCTCATTCTACATGTTGTCACTTCTTCTTGAGTCTCTCCATCATTGTCCGACTCCGGTTTGAACATAAAAGGCTGAACAGTTTCGGACATTTTCAGTGTGTGTCTGCGTGAGGTAATCGGAGCTGCTAACACGAGCTCTTGAAGCTCCGCCCTCTTCCTGAAAAGGGGGCGGGGAGCACCAGCTCATTTGCATTTAAAGGGACACACAAAAACGGCGCATTTTTGTTCCCCCTTAAAAAGTGACAATTTTAACATGCTATAAAAAATGATCTGTGGGGTATTTTGAGCTGAAACTTCACACACACACTCTGGGGACATCAGAGAATTATTTTACATCTTGTTAAAAGGGACATTATAGGACCCCTTTAACATGTAATTTAGGGGCCATTTAGATGACACCGGAAAAAAAAGTTGCTGCCTTAAATTTTTAAGTACAATCAACTTGATGTTTAAGTAATTTTAACTTAAATTACATTCAACCAAATTTAGTTGAATCTTGTATAACTTGAAAATTGCTTAACTTATTCTGATGAGTTAAAGCAATGTAAAAACATATGTTGTCATAACTTTATGATCATATGTTTCACAGCGCCTCACAGTCACACCCAGAGCTCCACGCACCTCCCGTCCGTCACAGGCGGTCATGTCACTTGATGTGTCAGTGTGACAGATGGGTCAGTGGAAATCCTCTTAGTAACTTTCTGCTGATGGAGGTTCATTGAGTAAAGCTCCACACCTCACTTGCTTTGTGTTCAACCTCAGGATACGGACATGTCTGCGGAAAAGGTGAGTTTGTTTTAATAATTGCATGTTGTAGTTTCATTTTTTTAATTAGCCTATTATTATTTTTAATCCCTGTTGATCTAAATGTTGATTCATTGAAGGACATTTAGAGATTATCTGAATTCATTTGCATATTCTGTTCCAAACTACATACATGTTATCAGAATACATCAGAACCCACTGTATATTTTTAACATTAATAATTTATCATTAGCTTGATGTCACATGTCTAGATTAGTGAGTTCTGGTGAGGTCAGTTCTAGTTTTACAGGAAAGATCAGTGATATTCAGTGAATAATTGCGAAGCTTACACACACATGCACATCACTGAAACAAACACTTCCAGCCATGAATTTCAATTTTAAGTGCTAAATACCTGTAAAATATTAGTGAATATTCTTAGTATTTCTTACTAAAATAGCTAGTTAGAAATGTCAGACTTTGAAGATTTATATATATATTGCATATGTTTGAAAACTTTAGCTCCATGGTTCAGAGCATAAAAGATCATTTTTGAAATTATAGAATTATAAATGGAAATATATCTCATTCACTGTACAAAAGATGACCTACAAATCTGACTTGAGTTTATTTAGACAGCACAGATATTTGCATTTTTAACCACAGAGGTTGTATTTAAAGTGACCAGCCTTATTTGTGAATATCTTTGGTAAATGCCTGTATTATTTGTGTTAATTTGATGGAAACATGATTGAATTAGGGTTTGTGTTTTCCTCCACACCTCATGACAGGGATTGACTAAGGTGACGGTATTAATAGCCTTATTCTGGCTGCATCTTAAGTGGATCTCACACTCACACACACTCACTCTCTCTCACACACACACTCACTCATGTCTGGTTCACTATTTTTCTAGGGACTCTCCATAGACGTAATGGTTTCTACACTGTACAAACTGTATATTCTATCCACTTACACTAACCCTACCCGTAAACCTACCCATCACACAAATCTACAGGCATTCTTACATTTAAAAAAAACTCATTCTGTATGATTTCTAAGCTTGTTTCCTCATGGGGAGCTCAATTTAGGTCCCCACGGTGGTGACACAAGTCCCCATGAGTCTGTGTGCATTCAGGTTGAAGTCCCCACCGGGACAGAATCACACACACACACATTAAATATGGGTCATTTCGTGTCAAATCAACCAAATTTTGCAAACTGCCCCAGCTCATTTTTTTTATTTTGTTAATATTTTTTCTGAAGAAAGGCAAACATTAGTCATGATGAAAGCCCAAATATTTAATAAATATTTACTGACTAATCCACTGTTTTGTAGATGGGGATCAAAATGACAATTTTCACCTGAGATTTGGAGCCAAATTACAGGTGGAAAAAAAAATGACTTTAGAAAGATGGCAGCATCATTATTTTATTTTCACACAGAGATTGGTAGGTCTATTAGTAAAATCTGTTGACTTTAGCAATCTTTGTTGCATTATATGCCAACGGTGATGGTTCAAAAATGGGGGAAAAGCACTTTTCGTGTTTTTTCCCCTAAAGTTTGCATGCCTGTAACTCAAGAAGTATTAAAGATAGCTTAATTTCCTTTTAGATTCTGGTTCTTAATAAACTTTTCTTTTGGTATCTTCATTTTAAAGGCTCTATATGGTTCAATCACAGAGATATGGGGATCTCAGTCTGGCTCTATGTGCAAATTGTTGAACTTTATACCCATTTTCAATGGTCGAAAACCAAATGTGGCTGACTTTTCAAACAGCTGATACTTATTGTATTTAAAGAGAAATGTCTGAGGAGCAAATAATGTTAAAACTAGAAATATATCTTCTTTCCTTCTATCAAGACAACGGCATTGAACATACCAATTTGATCAATATTTCAGTACCGAAAATACACTAAAATGGCCAAGTTGAGGCACATTAACCTTTCCGGAGATTTGTAGAAGTGCATTTCTGAAATAAAAACAGTGAAATAAAAGTATTGCACCAGCTAAATAGCCATGTTTTCCTTATTCTTAATAACAATTTGACTCAAAATTCAAGATGAAGTTTTTATGTGAATAAATAAAGGGACCTTTTCAATTTTAACATTGAAAATGGGTAAAGTTCAACAATTTGCACATAGAGCCACACTGAGATCCCCATATCTCTGGGAATAAACCATATAGAGTCTTAAAAATGAAGATACCAAAACAAAAGTTGATTAAGAATGAGAATCTAGAAAGATATTGAGATATATTTAATAATTTTAGAGTTACAGTCACACAAACATTGGAAAAAGAATAAAAACATGAAAAGTGCTTCTCCCTAATAACAGAATAAAATAATGATGCTGTCATCTTTCTAAAGTCATTTTCACCCACCTGTAATCTGGCTTTAAATTTTAAGTGAAAATTATCATTTAATTGTGAAAAAAGGAGTGGAAATGGCTAATGAGCCAATAAGTGCTCCTCTGCCGCCATCTACTGGATATAGTGGTCTTTTTTTGTTGTTGTTGAATAAAAGCATTTGTTTGCCACGTCTTAGTTTTCCTACATCTTTGGGACAATCTTTGATAGAATAACAAATAATGTTTTTGGTCATCACATTAAAAATAACATTTAAACTGGATGATAATCAGAGCTTTGAGGTGCTGGAAAAAGATGTGAAGCACTTGAAATCACTTGAAAAGTACTTTTTTACTCTCAAAATGCAACCATTTGTTCGAAAAAGAATAAGATGATTGTGAATAACTTAAATAGATTGAGAGTAATATTCAGATATGTTGTTCTTTTTTATTTGTTGCTTTCACTTGCATCATTACTGGTGAGTTCTCTAACTTTCTAACAAAAAAATCTTCGTCTGTGCTCTCACACTTCATCCCTCCCTGTTGTAGCCTGTACTATTCTGAACAATATCTGACACTTTGTATTACTAGCATTTCTTGTGTTTATTGCCTCTTTAAGATGAATTTCTTGTTGCATTCCTCGAATGTCTGCTAAATTAATAAATGTAAATGCTTACTTTTTTTATCTCTCCAACATGCCATTTACAATAATGTCATTTTATGACTGCGCACATCAGAATATTACAGAAGCCCAAAAAGAAGAAGCCCGAGTCCACTCCAGTAGAGACCAACGGAAGCGAAGCCAAACCCAAAAAGACCAAGAGCAAGAAGAGCGGAGATCTGTCAGCTGAGAGCAGCCCGGCCACTCAGAGTACGCCAGAGAGTTCATGAGTCTTACATCAGTACAAAGTTCTGTCATGAAACTCCAAGGGCCCTATTTTAATGATCTGAGCTCATGGTCTGAAGCGCACGGCGCAGGTGCGCTCAGGGCGTATCCGAAACCACTTCTGCTAGTTTAACGACGGTCGGCGTGTCCAGCACATGGTCCAAAAAGGTTGTACCTAGTCTCTTAATGAGTCATGGGTGTGTTTTGGGCGTCACGTGCAATAAACCAACCAAGTCTCATCTCCCTTTCCCTTTAAAAGCCAGTTGCGCTCGCACCATGGCGGATTCGCTATTTACATGAGGAGAGACTGAACACTTCTCCAGAGATGAATCCTTTTATTTTTCATATTTAAAAATGTGTGTGTGCTGCTGCACGTCCTTGTGTGTGTAATCAGAGTGTACGCGCATTGTGCTCCCGCCTATAGGTGCATATTACTAACACGCCCTTTAAATAGCACAACAAATACTGCGCTATTGACTTTAGAGCAGGTTTGTGTTGGTCAATGGCGCAGTCGTTTTCAGTTCCTCAAAATAGCAACGCTCCAACAATGCTCCTGAACACACACCTGGTTTAGACCAGACGCCCATGGGTGAACAGATGCGCCAGTGCATTTGATATTTAAACAACGTGGAGCTGGACGTGAACATGAGAACTGCGTCGGCTCAAACTAGCAGACGGGCTAACACTTGCGTTGCGTCTGGCGTCGCATTGCGCCGGGTTTATGATAGGGCCCTAGATGGCACAGGCTGATAGGTCCTTAACTCAATCTGCTTGCAATCGCATCATTCTCTATAGGGTGCAGCTGATTGGTTCCTGATGTATCAGTAGCCAATGAGCTCGCTGCTCAACCTTCAAATACTGGTCAGCATTTGCTGTAGCAATGCAGTGCACTTTCAGAAACCCTCCTCCTTCCCCAGCTCCACCTGTATAGATCTGCGACCTGTATAGAGTTATCATGACAGAACGGCGCTTTTGTCAGTCTGTTTACACAACTCTCACAAACCTCCCTCACAGATGGAGAGAAGGTGAAGAAGAAACTAGAAAAGGAAAAAGAACCAACAGAGAAGGAAAAAGAATCCAAAAAGAAAGCAAAAAGTGCCCCAAAGAAGAAGAAGAGTAAGTGACCCGTGTGTATTTATATATTATTATTCTACTTTTATTTTTGTATTATCAGTTTTCATTTGAATTTTCTTTTATTTGTCAAAATCAGTTTGAGTAATTTTAGTACTTCAATTTGCCGAAGTTAAAGTTAAGTTAAAATTAGAGTTTTTTTTTAGTTTAAAATTAAATTTAAGTTTCAGTTAGAGCTGCACAATTAATGCGTTCTAGATTCAAACACCCACGCGATCTTTTTCCTAAATGACAATGATTCGGCTCTGTCTGTTAAACCTTTGACAAGTACGATCACAGCGAACATTCAGATCTGCGTTGGCATGTTTAGGTATGAAACAGCTTCACAATCAGTCTTTTAAACCACACAGTATCATTATTTCTGTCATACAATAATTCAAATTATCACTGAAGTACTGGGATAAAAGTTTATAGTTAGGATATAAAAATCGATGTCTATGGTATCGATCAAAATCGTTACATCGTTACACCAGTAGATGGCGACAAGTGACTGTTAAAAATGTATACCAATCAGGCATAATATTATGACCACCTTCCTAATATTGTGCTGGTCCCCCTTTTGCTGCTAAAACAGCACTGACCCGTTGAGGCATGGACTCCACTAGACCCCTGAAGGTGTGCTGGCACCAAGATGTTAGCAGCAGATCCTTTAAGTCCTGTAAGTTACGAGGTGGGGCCTCCATGGATCGGACTTGTTTGTTCAGCACATCCCACAGATGCTCGATTGGATTGAGATCTGGGGAATTTGGAGGCCAAATCAACACCTCAAACTCGTTGTTGTGCTCCTCAAACCATTCCTGAACCATTTTTGCTTTGTGGCAGGCGCATTATCCTGCTAAAAGAGCCACAGCCACCAGGGAATACTGTGTCCATGAACGGGTGTACATGGTCTGCAACAATGCTTAGGTAGGTGGTACGTGTCAAAGTAACATCCACATGGATGGCAGGACCCAAGGATCCTGCTTCTAACACATTAACTTTGAGGACAAAATGTTCACTTGCTGCCTAATATATCCCACCCACTAACAGGTGCCGTGATGAAGAGATAATCAGTGTACTTCACTTCATAATGTTATGCCTGATCGGTGTATTTGTCATTGAATCATTCATTCAAGAGATTCGTTCAAAAACGCTGATTCACCCACTAATGGAACACGTGAAGTCTTTATGAGTGAGTCACTGAATCATTCATTAAACAGTTCAAAAATAATTCTAATTAATTAAATATTTTTAAATAGACTTTTGTTTTGTTTTGTCTGTTCAGAATCGTGGGAGAATTATGATCATGAATTCTATTTTTCTAAATTTATAAATTCCTCTATTTCTAAAAACTGTGGGGAAATAGACACATATAAGAATATAGCTATGAAATGAATGTGTATAGCAGCTCATATTAGAAGAATTTGAGCTCATATTGATACTTTTGATTTCAGACTTTAATATCTTGAGCTCAGTTTGAAACATCAGTTAATACTCTGTGACATAATTGGAGTTTGTTTCTCAGGAGAAAAAGCAATTCATCCATTAGAAACAACTCTGATTCTAAACAATGTCTTCTCTTTACTACAGGATGATGGCATGACATTTGAAAAGTGTACCAGTTTTTTTTTTTTTTACTGAGCACTTAAATGTGTTTATTGCAAAACAGGTTTAACAGAAGATGATGACGATGATGAAGAGGACGATGGGGAGACCACTCCTCAGAAGAAGACGAAGAAAAAAACTTCAAAAGAAAGTTCTGATGGAAAAGAAAAAGAGAAGGAAAAAGACAAGAAGTCCAAATCAAAAGGTGTCCTCTGTTCAAATGAGTGACCCAAAACTTGAAAGGATAGTTGACCCAAAAATGAAAACTTTTCATTTTCATTTCATTATTTACTCACCCTCATGTCATTCCAAACCCGTAAGACTTTCATTAATTTTCGAAACACAAATGAAGATACTTTTAATGAAATCTGAGAGATTTCTGTCCCTCCATTGACAGCTACGCAACTACCACTTTGATGCTTCGAAAAGTTCATAAAGAGTACATAAAATTAATCCATATGAATTGAGTTTGGTTTAGTCCAAATTTTCTGAAGAGACATGATTGCTTTATATGATGAACAGATTGAATTTAGGCTTTTATTCACATGTAAACAGTGATCAGCGAACAAAAATAGAAGCTCAAACGTGCTGCGTAACATGAGAATGAACCTCATTGGTTCTCGCTGAAGCTCAAATGTGATGCGTAACATGAGAATGAACCTCATTGGTTCTCGCTGAAGCTCAAATGAGCTGCGTAACATGAGAATGAACCTCATTTGTTCTCGCTGAACCCCAACGTGCTGCGTAACACGAGAATGAACCTCATTGGTTCTCGCTGAAGCTCAAATGTGATGCGTAACACGAGAATGAACCTCATTGGTTCTCGCTGAAGCTCAAATGTGATGCGTAACACGAGAATGAACCTCATTGGTTCTTGCTGAAGCTCAAACGTGCTGCGTAACACGAGAATGAACCTCATTGGTTCTTGCTGATGCTCAAACGTGCTGCGTAACATGAGAATGAACCTCATTGGTTCTTGAGAAGCTCAAACGTGCTGCGTAACACGAGAATGAACCTCACTGGTTCTTGAGAAGCTCAAATGAGCTGCGTAACATGAGAATGAACCTCATTGGTTCTTGCTGAAGCTCAAACGTGCTGCGTAACACGAGAATGAACCTCACTGGTTCTTGAGAAGCTCAAATGAGCTGCGTAACATGAGAATGAACCTCATTGGTTCTTGCTGATGCTCAAACGTGCTGCGTAACACGAGAATGAACCTCATTGGTTCTTGCTGATGCTCAAACGTGCTGCGTAACACGAGAATGAACCTCATTGGTTCTTGCTGAAGCTCAAACGTGCTGCGTAACACGAGAACGAACCTCACTGGTTCTTGAGAAGCTCAAATGAGCTGCGTAACATGAGAATGAACCTCATTGGTTCTTGAGAAGCTCAAACGTGCTGCGTAACACGAGAATGAACCTCATTGGTTCTTGCTGAAGCTCAAACGTGCTGCGTAACACGAGAATGAACCTCATTGGTTCTTGAGAAGCTCAAATGAGCTGCGTAACACAAGAATGAACCTCATTGGTTCTTGCTGAAGCTCAAACGTGCTGCGTAACACGAGAATGAACCTCATTGGTTCTTGCTGACGCTCAAACGTGCTGCGTAACATGAGAATGAACCTCATTGGTTCTTGCTGACGCTCAAACGTGCTGCGTAACATGAGAATGAACCTCATTGGTTCTTGCTGAAGCTCAAACGTGCTGCGTAACACGAGAATGAACCTCATTGGTTCCTAAATTCAGTCTGTTCATCATATAAAGCGATCGAGTCTCTTCAAAAAATTTGGAATAAACCGCTTGATTCATGTGGATTATTTTAACGATCTCTTTATGAACTTTTTGAAGCGTCAAAGTGGTAGTTGCGTAGCTGTCGATGGAGGGACAAAAAAAATAGAAGTCCTACAGTTTGGGATGACATGAGGGTGAGTAATTAATGACAGAATTAAAATTTTTGGGTGAACTAACCCTTTAAAGCTCTTTAAACTTTCTATTATGAGCTCTGATGTTACTTTCAACAATACCTGCTGCTAACTAGATTTATTGATGGATTTGTTTATTGTTTTTTGCTGTGAAGACGTCAAAGAGGACGCAGACAGCAAAGGAAAATCTAAAGCCAAGAAGAAGGAGCCGGCCTCCATGTTTCAGATAAATGGAGACAAACCTGAAACCAAGAGTAAAAAGAAAGGTAATGTGAGAGCTTTTCTACATACATGTCCGTTTGATGATTCAGAGTAATATATATGTTTGCTTATCTTGTGTGACAAAGCTGCCAAATCCGAGAGTGAAGATGAGAGCGAACCAGAAACCAAAACCAGCAAGACGAAGAAGAAGAGCAGCGCAAACACAGCGTCCATGTTTCAGACAGGAGGGGACAAAAACAAAGACAAGGACAAAAAGACAAAAAAGACCAAAAGTAAGTTCTGTTCTTTTCTTAAACCATTATGGTATGCACAAAACACAGATTAGGCATAACATTATGACCACTGACAGGTGAAGTGAATAACACTGATTATCTCTTCATCACCTGTTAGTGGGTGGGATATATTAGGCAGCAAGTGAACATTTTGTCGTCAAAGTTGATGTGTTAGAAGCAGGAAAAATGGGCAAGCGTAAGGATTTGAGCGAGTTTGACAAGGGCCAAATTGTGATGGCTAGACGACTGGGTCAGAGCATCTCCAAAACTGCAGCTCTTGTGGGGTGTTCCCGGTCTGCAGTGGTCAGTATCTATCAAAAGTGCTCCAAGGAAGGAACAGTGGTGAACCGGCGACAGGGTCATGGGCGGCCAAGGCTCATTGATGCACGTGGGGAGCGAAGGCTGGCCCGTGTGGTCCGATCAAACAGATTTATATATATATATATATATATATATATATATATATATATAAATCTGAACTGATTTGTTTCCATAAAATGACAGCACATGGCTGTTTCTCTGTCTGATTTGATTGTTTCTCATCCTCAGGTCCTGCTAAAGCAGAAGAGACTGAAGACTCTGATTCAGAAGTGACACAGAAAAAGAAAAAGGGCAAAGGGAAAAAAGGCAAAAAGGTAAATTCATCGTATTCCACATTATTCTCATTCTAGCATTCATTTTGTGTGGTATATTTTGAATTGTTACCTCTTTTATTCCTGTGAAGGAGGAGCGAGCACCTTCTCCTGTTATCGAGTTTGACAATCTGGAGGAGTTTGTGCTTCAGCCTGCACAACAAGGCGTCACGGTAAAGTGTAAAGTGACCCGTGATAAGAGAGGGATGGACCGAGGCCTTTACCCAACTTACTACCTGCACCTGGACAATGAGAAGAAAGTACGACATCTACTGTGATGTTTGTATTTATCCGTAGTCATGGTGTGCTAAGCTTTTGCTACATTTCAAGCTTGAATGTAACTCGACACCCTTGCCTCATTTAGTATGCGTGGATCAATGAATATGCAAATGAGCCCCGCCTCCGCTCACTCACTCCAGCTTCACTTGCTCAACTTTACTGTAGTAAACGTTGCACAATGGTATCGCTCTTTACAACGACGGACACGTAACGGTAATTAATATGATTAGACTTTTGCTTGACTACTTTATCAAACAGCTAATAATGTGTTGCTAATGTTAGCATGTTCCCGTTCGCCATCTCAGAAACGCTTTGAACATCATAGAGCGTCAGTGGAGGAAGGCATATAGTTCATCATAACATCGTAATATACATCAAATACATAATTCACCCGCTATATTGCTAAATGTACCTGATTTTTCATATCAACAGAAGAATATACCAGGATAACCTGCTTCTCTTGAGACTCCCTGATTCAGAGAATAGTTAATGATATGCTAAAGCCCCGCCCACACGCTGACGTGATTGGTTACAAGTTTGTGACGTCAGAAACACCAGCGATTTCAAACCGTGTTTTTGAGACTGTCTTTGGTTCAGTTTTAAAGAGAAAATACTCAGCAATGGTGTTGACTGATGAATTTGCACATGGTTTGTCTGAAAGCATATTAAAAACACCACAGACATATAAACAACATTACAAACTTGATTTTCACCACAGGAGGACTTTAAGACATTTCTCCTTATATAGAACCTTTTTGGCAATAATGGTTCTTTAAAATTGAGCCAAGAACCCTAGAGTTTTATATATATATATATATATATATATATATATAGGCTATATTCTATATAATTGTTTTCTAAGAATGCCCCATTCAAAAGTTTGTGGTCAGTAAGGTTTTTTTGAAAGAAGTCTCTTCTGCTCACCAAGGCTGCATTTATTTGCTCAAAAATACAGTAAAAACAGCAATATTGTGAAATATTATTACAGTTTAAAATACCTGTTTTCTATTTGAATATATTTTAAAATGTAATTTATATCCTGTGATCAAAGCTGAATTTTCAGCATCAGTAATTTTAGATTTGCAAATGAGAGTAATATGAATTCTGATGTAACGCATCTTTTTGTCCATCCTACATCCAGGTGTTTTTGTTAGCGGGAAGGAAGAGGAAAAAAAGCACAACCTCAAACTACTTGATCTCCATAGACCCCACCGACCTCTCCAGAGGAGGGGAAAACTTCATCGGGAAGCTGAGGTACCGATCTAGCTGCTCTTTACAGGACTCTTATAGGTCTGTGACACAGTCTCATTGATTTAAAGGTCATTTGCACTTGTATTTCAGGTCAAATCTGATGGGAACTAAGTTTACGGTGTTTGATAATGCACTGCATCCGGACCGAGCTCTGCCGGACATGTCTAACGCTCGGCAGGAACTGGCAGCCATTATATATGTAAGGCAACATTACCATAGTTCCTGTTGTTTTGGTTGAAGGACTAATCAATTAAACAATATCAGTTATATTTCATAATATTAATTTGATTTTATATTGTGATTATTAGGAAACAAATGTTTTGGGCATGAAAGGACCGAGACGAATGGTTATAGTTATTCCTGGCATGAACAAAGATGGTGAACGAGTCCCCATACGACCACGTAGTGTAAGTAAAACACAATATATATAAACATACATATTATAGTATTTATTAATATTTTGAATTAGCTTTTATTTTTATATTTTTTCATTTTAATTTTAGTTTAAGTTTTAGTACTTTTGTCATGCATTGTAATTGTAATTTTTATTAGTTCGCTTTGTGTGTGTGTGTGTGTGTCTGTATATGTGTATGTATGTGTGTGTGTGTCTGTATATGTGTATGTATGTGTGTGTGTGTCTGTATATATGTATGTATGTGTGTGTGTGTCTGTATATGTGTATGTATGTGTGTGTGTCTGTATATGTCTGTGTGTGTGTTTATGTGTGTATGTGTGTATGTGTGTGTGTCTGTATGTGTGTATGTATGTATGTGTGTGTATGTATGTTACGTATGTATGTGTGTGTGTGTGTATTTGTGTGTGTGTGTATGTACGTGTGCATGTGTGTGTGTGTGTGTATGTCTGTATATGTGTATGTATGTGTGTGTGTTTATGTGTGTATGTGTGTGTGTCTGTATGTGTGTATGTATGTATGTGTGTGTATGTATGTTACGTATGTATGTATGTGTGTGTGTGTGTGTATTTGTGTGTGTGTGTGTGTGTATGTACGTGTGCATGTGTGTGTGTGTGTGTGTGTGTATGTATGTGTGTGTGTGTGTGTGTGTATGTACGTGTGCGTGTGTATGTATGTATGTATGTGTGTGTGTGTGTATGTATGTGTATGTATGTGTGTGTGTGTGTGTGTGTGTATGTGTGTGTGAGTGTGTGTGTGTGTATGTATGTATGTGTATGTATGCGCGTGTGTATGTATGTGTATGTACGCGTGCGTGCGTGTGTGTGTGTGTGTGTATGTATGTATGTATGTATGTATGTGTGTGTATGTATGCGCGTGTGTGTATGCATGTATGTGTATGTATGTGTGTGTGTGTGTGTGTATAATGTTTTATTTGTATATATATAGTTTTTTAAATGATGACTGAATATACTGCTTCCCAACAGGACAATGATGGCCTCCTCATCAGACATCAGAACAGAAATATGGAAAACTTGATAGAGCTGCGCAATAAGACGCCAGTGTGGAATGAAGACACGGCGTCACACGTGTTAAACTTCAACGGCAGAGTCACACAGGCCTCCATCAAAAATTTCCAGATTGTGCATAACAAAGACCGTAAGTATCTCAGATACTGTGTATCTCTGCAGAGCTGCTGATATTGCTCCAAAAATAGACATTCTCAAATCATGCAAATCATCACAGCTACTACAGTTGCCAAAATCTGAAGTATACAACCAGAGCTTATTTTAGGATTATTAATATACACTATTATAGTATTTATTAATATTTTGAATTAGCTTTTATTTTTATATTTTCATTTTAATTTTAGTTTAAGTTTTAGTACTTTTGTCGTGCTTTTGTCATTTTTATTAGTTTGCTTTTAATTTCTAATTTTCTATATATATTAAATAATATATATATATATAATTATATACATATATAAATATAATATATATATAATTTTTTTAGTATTTAACAGTAACAACACTGGTACTGTACTAGAATAAAATAATGAGTAAATATATACTTGAAATGCTGATTTGGATAAAAGTGTGTGCCAAATTAGTTAATGCAATATACTGTATCCCAAAATGCAATGCACTTGACTTCACCATCCATTTCCAGTGTGACAAATGTACCAGAAATAATATATTAATAATAATATATATAATATTTTTAATCTCTTTCTTGACTTGTTTGATTGAACTGCGAAAAGACATGGATTAATGCAAAATAACCAAAATTATGTATTTTGAGATGCAACACTTAATTAAACATGCAAAATTCTCAAGTGTTGCATGCTATTATTTGAAAAGTTTATTGTTCTATATTGCATACTTTTGCAGAAGGATGTTGTGATTAATGGAAGTATTAATATACGAGCTAAGCAAATAAACGATTCCACGACCTTTTTTGTGCTGAATCACAGAGGACTACATCGTGATGCAGTTTGGGAGAGTTGCAGATGATGCTTTCACTCTGGACTACAGGTATCCTCTGTGTGCCGTTCAAGCCTTTGCCATCGCCCTCTCCAGCTTTGACGGCAAAATCGCCTGCGAGTAACGGTGCAAAGACGCCCTGCTGGTCTCTCTCTGTGACTTTGTCACATGCAGCAAACGGGAAACGTTCTCACTCAGCATCAGCTCAATTCTCTAGACGGAGACCGAAACCCATAAATCTGTCAAATAAAGCCAGCATTGCTTGTGCCGCTGATCATATCCTCTTATATGGGCTAAAGTCAAATAATAGGAGGAAGTGTGTTGAGATGTTTGATTTGAGATGCACTTGAAAAGGGAAAGTGGAACCGTGTTGTATTTTTTGGTTGTATACAATGTAATTTAGGAAAACTGTATTTTAACCCCTTAACTGTCATCGTCCTCTTAGCGTCCTTTATTTATCGCCTTTTTTCCTATCACATATTTTAGTAATCAGCATTACTCAGGTATCATTTGAAAGCTTACGAACTCAAACATAAATCATCCTCTGAAAACCATTTTGAAATAGGTTGCGTTACCATGGAAACGGTACTTTAAATTATTTTAGTGGGCTCCTCCCCCTAGTGGGCGGTGTCAGGTTTCATATTACAAAATTTATTTTAACTACTTTATAATCAAAACGCATATCGTCGGAAAGGTCTAAATCTCAAGGTTCCATATTTAGCGTCTATATAGAAGTGATATTTGGACAAAAATGTATTAATTTGTTACAGGAGAATGCATTGTGTGTGACACCCGGTGGCTATTTTAAAACAAAGGAACTTCATTTTTTGTGATATCAACTTCAAATTTGGACTTGGTTAGACATGTGACCCTGCAGCACAAAACCAGTCATGCGTCTCACGGGTATATCTGTGGCAATAGCCAACAATACATTGTATGGGTCAAAATTATCGATTTTTCTTTTATGCCAAAAATCATTAGGATATTAAGATCATGTTCCATGAAGATATTTTGTAAATTTTCTACCGTAAATATATCAAAAATGTATTATTATTAGTAATATGCATTGCTAAGGACTTCATTTGGAAAACTTTAAAGGAGATTTTCTCAATATTTAGATTTTTTTGCACCCTCAGATTCCAGATTTTAGATAATAGTTGTATCTCAGCCACACACCATACATCAATGGAAAGCTTATTTATTCAGCTTTCAGATTATGTATAAATCTCAATTTTAAAAAATTGACCCTTATGACTGGTTTTGTGGTCCAGGGTCATATATGGCTTTGATTTTACAGTAAAAATGTATATTTATATAGAATAAAAAAATGTTTAGTACAGTACATTTGATTTACAGTAAATTTAAACTTCCATGACTTTTTCATACTTTCATTTTTTGAAGCTATTCCTTAATTTTTTCATTACTTTCACTTCAGCAATAACCACGTCTATATTTCAAAGCATTCTTGAATTACAACCATTTAAGTTTGGATAGTGCATTTTCACGCCTATTCTCAATAGACAGTTAAGGGGTTAATATTGTCAGCTTCAGATTTTAGCAAACTGGGTTAAAAACAGTGTTAAATAACCTAATAACATAAATAGACAAAGCACCATTTACATGTTTTATTGTATGTTTTATTGGAAGTTGCACTATGTTTTGTGTGTGTGTAACTGTGTAAAAAAAGAGATGTCTGTTCAAGTGTGCCGAAAGCTTGAGATTAAAGCAAGGTCCATATTTATCAGAGCTGATGGTGAATTTCAGATTTTTGCACATGCAATATCATTGGCATGACTGATGCTTGAAGTATGTCAAACATCTCAAGCGCTCATGCAGTTTCTTGCTTACTCAGGCAAAAATGATCTGGAATAATACGTGTCATTACTGAGAAAACCCATCGTTTGGTGTTTAATGTATTTTGTTTTGCCTTTTACATGTCATTATAGTTTATGATTACATGCATTTGATAAAAACCCATAACTGTCTTAATGCGTGCAGACAAAAGTAAATCAAATTAGACATGTTCTTCCAGTTTTACTCGATGTGAATGTAGGAAAGAAAATGCAAATAAAAGTGTTTCTAAAATTGTGCTTTGTTTAAGATTTTCTTTTATAGGTGTGTCAATACGAAATAAAAGTACTTTCATCTTGCACATTAATGGTATTTTTTGTGCATGTTTTTTTAAAAACGCTTATTTTTACTTTTTCACTTGATGCCACATAAGCAAATAGCTTTTTTAACATTTGTTTTAGGCTTTTAATGCAGCTTAATGTTCATTTAACCCCTTAACTGTCACCCCCCTTTTTGAGAATAGACGTGAAAATGCACTATCCAAACTTAAATGTTTGTAATTCAAAAATGCTTTGAAATATACACTGGCATAACATTATGACCTTCCTAATATTGTGTTGGTCCCCCTTTTGCTGACCCGTCGAGGCATGGACTCCACTAGACCCCTGAAGGTGTGCTGTGGTATCTGGCACCAAGATCTTAGCAGCAGATCCTTTAAGTCCTGTAAGTTGCAAGGTGGAGCCTCCATGGATCGGACTTGTTTGTTCAGCACATCCCACAGATGCTCGATTGGATTGAGATCTGGGGAATTTGGAGGCCAAGTCAACACCTCAAACTCGTTGTTGTGCTTCTCAAACCATTCCTGAACCATTTTTGCTTTGTGGCAGGAGCATTATCCTGCTGAAAGAGCCACAGCCACCAGGGAATACTGTTTCCATGAAAGGGTGTACATGGTCTGCAACAATGCTTAGGTAGGTGGTACGTGTCAAAATAACATCCACATAGATGGCAGGACCCAAGGTTTCCACAGTGACCCATGCACTGTGTATTCTGACACCTTTCTATCAGAACCAGCATTAACTTCTTGAGCAATTTGAGCTCCAGTAGCTCGTCTGTTTGATCGGACCACACGGGCCAGCCTTCACTCCCCACGTGCATCAATGAGCCTTGGCCGCCCATGACCCTGTCTCCGGTTCACCACTGTTCCTTCCTTGGAGCACTTTTGATAGATACTGACCACTGCAGACCGGGAACACCCCACAAGAGCTGCAGTTTTGGAGATGCTCTGACCCAGTCGTCTAGCCATCACAATTTGGCCCTTGTCAAACTCGCTCAAATCCTTACGCTTGCCCATTTTTCCTGCTTCTAACACATCAACTTTGAGGACAAAATGTTCACTTGCTGCCTAATATATCCCACCCACTAACAGGTGCCGTGATGAAGAGATAATCAGTGCTATTCATAATGTTATGCCTGATCGGTGTAGTTTCTTGTTTTAAAGAAGACACTCAGCAGATTATTGCTGAAGTGAAAGCAATGAAAAAATTAAGGAATAACTTCAAAAAATGAAAGTATGAAAAAGTTATGGAAGTTTAAATTTACTGTAAATCAAATGTACTGTACTAAAAAAGTTTTTAATTCTATATAAAACATATATTTTACAAAATTATTTTTACTATAAAATCAAAGCCATATGTCTACCCAAGTTGTGTTCCAAAAATTCCTATGAGATTTTGTTTAGGCGCTGTACCAAAAATAGCGAATTTGATTTTTTTTATGCATTCTCCTGTAACAAATTAATACATTTCTGTCCAAATATCACTTCTATCACAAAATAGTCACCAAATATGGAACCTTGAGACTCAGACCTTTCCGACGATATGCGTTTTGATTATAAAGTAGTTAAAATAAATTTTGTAATATGAAACCTGACACCGCCCACTAGGGGGAGGAGCCCACTAAAATAATGTAAAGTACCGTTTCCATGGTAACGTAATGTCCAATTTCAAAATGGTTTTCAGAGGATGATTTATTTTTGAGTTTGTAAGCGTTCCAATGATACCTGATTTATGGTGATTAAGGAAAAAAAGGCACGATGAAGGTATAATAAGGAATAATAACAAATTTACAATAGATTTAAACATTTTTGTAAGTGCCGTGGATTGTGAATGCTGATTTATATTGACTTTAAATGCCTTTCTAAAGCTTGTAAAGTAAAAATATAAGTCTTGAAGATTAGGTAAGTAATTGCATGGGGCCGAATGAATGAACTATGCAACAAATGCACGTCTCTATTATCACTTTAGCTGTGATATTACACTGAGGATCTCTCTGTAAACCTTCAGCCTCAGGCCACACCAGACGATCTGTCACAGCCTGCTGGGTTGGTTGTCCAAACTTGTAGGTCTACCATGTACAGAGTTGCTCTGATAGTTTCTACTACTTCCTCATCTTGTCCCTGTTGCTTTCTGCAACCTTTGTAAAATGTTAACTTTTCTTAGCTGATCTTTACTTTGGACTGTATACTCACATGTCTCAGGTCTGACCTACAGACGGAGCTCTACGCCTGTAGAGATGCGTGTTAAAGCGGCGAACACGCGTTATAATCTTAGGCTTCCTTCCAGGATATTACATCACTGAGTTTGACTGCTCTGCTCCCCTGAGACGGTGGTTGTGGTGAAGAGGTTTCGCTGATCACACTCATCGCTCTGGAATGTTGCATGGATTCTATTAGAATTCCTGGAGAATGAAGATGATGATGATGGCCTTCTAAAAAGGGTCTGGGAAACATGCAGTACTTGACCTGCAAAGACAATGCAGTGATTTTAAGCAGATTTTATGAATTATTGACTGTGAGTATACTTATTTTAATCAGCACATGTGTAAAGCAATGGTTGATGAACAAAAGTTGGTAATTCTGAGTCTAAATTTAAAAATATACATCCCTGTACAATGAAATTCCTTCCATTTCTTCAAAAGCAAAAGACTCTGAATTACTAGCTAGTTACTTTTAATTATCGAAAGTTATAGTAACAAATCTGTTGTTTGAATATTTTAGAAAAATGTGCTCTTTGTGTTGGTGATAAAGGTGCAATTTAAAAGCACAATATGTAATTATTTGCCGCTAGAGCTCTCTTATTCAAAACAAATTCGTGTCTTGATTTATCATATTACATACATTTGAGTGTGTTAAAGATATGTTATAATGCTACTCTGTGCGTTCGCTCGGCGCTACTATGAGACACTTGTTCACACTGCAGTGAGCTAGATCATATTAGGCATGGTAAAACATGGTACTCGCGGTAAATCAAGAACACCAGATTTAAACAATAAGACTAACTGTGTTGAGCTGTATAACAATGATTAGTTTCTGTCCATGAATGATCCAAACAGTTGCTCACCTGTCTAATAAAAACACGTCATATATTAAAGCGTCTTTGGTGTTTCCATGGTTTACAAAATAAAACCGGAAGAGTAACGTGGGTATGATGTCATTGATAGGCGACGCACGGACACGGTCCGTGTCCTGGTTAAAATTGCTTATTTCTCTGGATTTAAACATTCTTGTAAACATTTGGGATAGTACACAAGTCAACAAAATATATAACACTGTTCTAGTGGTTTTTGGATATTTGAATCCAAAAATCTTACATATTGTGCCTTTAATGCAGTGATTTTAGGCAGATTTTATGAATTATTCAGAATTTTTTTAAGACTGTGAGTATGTAACAACTTATTTTAATTAGCACATGTATAAACCAATGGTTGATGAACAAAAGTTGGTAATTGTGAAAAAAATATAAATTCAGAAAAATCAATGAAATTCCTTCCATTTCTACAAAAGCAAAAGACTCTTAATTACTAGTTACTCTTTTTCACTCTAACTAGTGTTTAATTAACAAAAATTACAGTAGCAAATCAGTTGTTTGAATATTTTAGAAAAATGTGCAATAAAAAAGAAACTTTGTGTTGGTGATAAAGGTGCAATTTAAGGAATGTGTTACTTTTTTTTGGTCAAGATTATTCTTGTATTTCACATTAAATAAATAATCATGGCTAGCTACCAAGACTGTGTCTTAAGGACTAGTCTGACGGCAGATTCACATCTACTTTTTCATCTATGACCTGTCTTAAAGAAAGAAATTATGCAATTTTTATGCAACATTACATTTCAGATATTATCCACCCAACGCTTTTTGTCACTGAGAGAAAAAAAAAGTAATTACATTAAGCTAAACTTGGTTTTTCATTTGTAACTCACAGTACAGTAGCTCAAGGCCTACGGCTTCTTTTCTTCATGCTGCCCAAAGTGGGCGTGGCTTGGAGAAGTCTCCGCCCCCCGCCGTGTTGATTGACGAGCAACAGTGGCCCCTCCTTAAACTTTTTTTCCCTCCTTCGTTTTCCACTGAAGTGCGTGAATTTCATACCAAACCCATACTTCGCATTCCACCTTTACTGTCAAACCGGGAGAAATATTACTGAAAACAATAGAGCACCAAGATAAATATAACTTTAGAGAAATAAACCTCGTCCTGTTCTATCGGTTGAGGTGTTTCCTAATAAAGGTGAGTTTTAGATTCACTCGTTCCCTTTGTCTGATCGCGTTTTTCATGCCGAAGTTTTCAGATCTTTGTCATATTTTGCATTTTTGCTCGGAACTCCCTGCGTTGGGTGGGATGAGGGACACAATTCCGTGTGGATATGTTGTAAATGTGTGTGTGTGAGAGCGAGGGAGCGTTTTTAGTGTGATAACCGGGAACTTTTACCTCAGAATTAGACTTTTAAGTTAGAAACATTATTCCAACTGACGCTTCCAGTAGAAGTTGAGGCGAAAATGTCAAGCTCGTTTGCACAGGCCCCTACAACTAGCAGGATTTCCCAAACTCTTGTATTTGAAAATAAGCAAAAAGGTTTTGTTATTCCAGAGAATTGTCAGAGAGAAAAGACAGAAGTGTTTGGAGAGATCGTTCGCCCCTTTTTCTGCGTTATCAGGTAAGCGTGACTGTTTGTTTCACTTGACAGTGTACAAGATTTGATATTTAGCGATTTCGGTGATATATTTTTAAGAGCAGAGAGATGTATGCTTCAAACGTTATGTTGTTATGTTTATTTACAAAACTTTTTTCTTCATAACATGTGAAAACAAATTGGAACCCTATTCTATTTAAATAGTTTTTTTTTTTTTTTTTTTTTAATTTAACCTATTAAAAAACGGTTTATTAAACTGGTCGATATCATAAAATTAACTGATTTCTGTGTAAACGGTCGTATTAAATGGTATGTATTATGTGGTAAATAAATAATTTTCATATTTTTGTATGGGGCTTGATGTATTAATGTCTGTAATCTATTGTTTGTGCTATAATGATTATTTTTATAGTATAAAAACGAGTTATTAAACTGGTTGATATGATAACGTCAACTTGATTTTTGTGGAAACGGTCGTATTTGCCTTCAGGCACTTTTCATGTGGTAAATAATTAAATAATGTTGATATTTTTCAATGGGGCTTGATGTATTAATGTCTGTAATCCTATTGTTTGTGCTATAATGAATATTTTTATAGTGTTAAAAAAAACTATTTAGCCGATAAAAAAAATAACGATCATTTTACCTCAGGTAAAGCAGTGACGTTGAGTGATCTTCCCGCCCAAAACTATCGTTCCTAAAATTGAAGGTTTCGATATTAACGCTTCTATGTTTTTAGGATAATTTTGACTTTTTTTGGTGTCTGAACCCGACTTTGTGACATTTTCAAGAATATCGAAACAAAAAATAAAATCAGTTTACAATCAGTTTTGTAAATATTTTTAATAAAAATAACTTTTTCATGGTCAAATTTGTGGAAGAACCAATCATGGCCTTTCAACATGTTATACAACATTAAATAGTTTCTGTAAATCTATGAAATAAAAAAAATATATAATTTTTTTTATTTTTATTTTTTATTTCATAGATTTTTATATATATATATATATATATATATATATATATATATATTAAAGTCAAGCCTTTATTTATTTAGCGCTTTTTACAATACAGACTGTTTCAAAGCAGCTTTACAGTAATAATAGCAAAATAATGCAACAAAGTTTGTTTTGGCTGTATAGCAGCTCTAGAATAAAATAGTGTCATAGTCCATAGTTAAGTAAGTTCAGTTATGGTTCATTTCTGTTGTAAAATAGTTATTAATTTAGTTCATTTATCTATACAGCCGCTCTGGAGAAAACAGTGATGTCATCGTTAAACATCATATAATTTGCGACCAGATTAAACGCATTGTCCCTCATGAATTTGATTATTTTCAATGTGACACAAATCACTGGCAGATAGCGTTTCTTAGGGCAATAGGAGGGTTAACGAATGTTCATCTTATTGATAACACTTCCATCTCATCAGGGTATTAATTTGCATTTTACGGTTATTTTTTTCTGGGTGAAACCTAAGTATTTTTGTCCTCCCCATAAATATGCACTTTTGTTTTTAGCTCTCCCACACATATGCATGTGTGTTTAACGATGCTCTCCACATTTTGATTGTTTCTCTGACTTACTATTAATGGACAGGTTTCGTTGAGCAGAAATGTGGCACTTCAGGTTCGACTTAGTCAGTTCAGCCCAAACTGCCTCTTCAAGTTCTGCTGCTTGGTTGGGTTGTCTTATGTTTTACCTCCTGTTAGAAAGGTTAGGCTTCTCAAAAAAAGGTTGAAATCCATCTAGATATAGGTCAAGTGGTGTTAAGGTTTGCCTAGAAGTGATTGTTGTTGTTTGAGATTCTTTTCTGTGTTTGTTTCTCTTTAAAGAGACTGTATGTACACCAGATGTTGTGGTGCTTTTTGTTTAGTCAGTGGAAGTAACTAAATTTGTTTTGCCTAATTTTTTGTTTAGAAGCCAAATCTAAAGTTTTGCATATTTGAATTCTAAAATTTACTGAGAGATTTACACTGAGTGTGTTTAAAGTTTAGTCTAGTTTAGCTTGTGACGTGCACTTTAGGCAACCTGTCCTGGTATTTGCCACTGAAGTGATATATGCACTTTACTGTAAGTCACTGCTGTGGTGCGGAAATGTGTGTTGAAAAATTCCTTTGGGTAAATATGTAAGCTCAAGCCCTCCAGTGTTAATGTAAGTTGTCCCTTATGCAGATCACAGGCACATGCAGTCGTGGCCTAATGGTTAGAGAGTCAAAATGGTAACCTGAAGGTTGCGGGTTCAATTCTCAACGCCGGCAGGAAATGACTGAGGTGTCCATGAGCAAGGCACCAAATCCCCAAACTCTAGGGGCCCTATCATACACCCGACGTCAGGTGCGACGCAAGTGTTTTCTGCTAGTTTCAGCCGACGCAGTTCTCATTTTCACGTCCAGATCCACGTTGTTTAAATATCAAATGCACTGGCGCATCTGTTCGCCCATGGGCGTCTGGTCTAAACCAGGTGTCTTCAGGAGCATTGTTGGAGCATTGCTATTTTGAGAAACTGAAAACGACTGCGCCATTGACCAACAGTATTTTGTGTGTTATTTAAAGGGTGCGTTAGTAATATGCGCCTATAAGCGGTGCACAACGCGCGTACACTCTGATTACACACACAGGGATGCGCAGCAGCACACAAACATTTTTAAATATTAAAAATAAAAGGATTCCTCTCTGGAGAAGCGTTCAGTCTCTCCTCATGTAAACAGTGAATCCGCCATGGAGCGAGCACAACTGGCTTTTAAAGGGAATGGGAGATGAGACTCTGATTGGTTTATTGCACGTTACGCCCAAAACACACCCATGACTCATTAAGAGACTAGGGACAACCCTTTTGGACCATGTGGACCCTTTTGGACCGCGCCAACTATTTTTTCCGTTGTTAAACTAGCAAAAATGGATTCGGACACGCCCTGACCGCACCTGCGCTGTGTGCTTCAGACCATGCGCTCAGAATGTTAAAATAGGGCCCTAAATGTGTGTGTGTGTGTGTGTGTGTGTGTGTGTGTGTGTGTGTCCACGGTTCGCAGTGTGTGTGTCCACGGTTCGCAGTGTGTGTGTGTGTGTGTGTGTGTTGAATTTGCCAATTCCGGCTGCTGTTTTTTTCCTTTAAGCAAATTTATTTGTTGTTTATTTGCTCTATAATAGGCCAAACTGGCCTTGCACAGCACACGAACGGACAAATACACACACAAATATATCAAAATATTCTCGTAAACACAGTCTTTATGTCTTAAGACGAATGATGAAAACACATGTGTAACAGTATATTGGATCCGTGCAGCTCTTAAAGTGACAGTGGCAGATTTTCTTGATGCGTCTCTGATTACGCTAATCAAGAACAGCGAGTGAATTCAGACAGAATAACTTTTGTAACTATATTTGTAATGTATATTCTATATTTTATTAATAAAGTGCAGTTGTTTTACATCTGATTACAGTTTCTGTACCTGAATTTTAATTACTGAGTGTTTACTTGTCTTTAATGATGCTTGAAACTTATATTAGTTAGGCTAGTTGTTTTTGCTGTGATATTTTAAACCATAGTGTGTAAGTGTCTTTTAGCCTGTTGATTTTTGTTCATGGTATTCAGCTACAATGAAATGTTTTGCAATAAGACTTAGAATAAATGTGAATGATATCTAATATCAGAATCGTTAAAATTCAAACAATACCCAACCCTGCTTGCAGAGGACAAATGCCTTCACATCACATGTCACTTACAGTAATATAATGCTAATTTTAGACTTAATACAGTTATCGCAATTTACATGAACAAAATTTGGGAAATGAAATTATTTACACAGTATTTACTCAGAATTCACAAAAATGTGAAACAGAACATGTTTTTTTTTTTGTTGCATTGACCAGGTTTTGCAGTGATTTTTCTATATTAGTTTATGCACAATTGTAGGTTTTTCCCGATTGTTTTAAAGGCAACACGTTTGTGCATTGCATTTTAAGCAGACATGCATTTCTGGGGGGGTGAATTTAAACAGATGCCGCACGTTGCCTTTTATGGCTTCTGCGACGGGCCACATTTGTTGCTCCGCTGCAAATTTTCTGTTTGCTCATTTTTTTTTTTTTTTCAGACATCACAAACTAACCCCGAACTCCCTCCACTGTCAGGCTTTGCATTTCAACGCCTGTTTTTGCTCCTCCGCGCTAAATAGAGCTTTACTGTTTAATAAGCTAACAAATCAGTTTTAATGATTTGTTTGTTCTTGCACTGAGCTCTCAATCCAGTGCCCAAACCAGTCCTGAAGTTTGCAATCATCTCCATGGCATTTCTAATAGTTCTCAAAGCAGAGCGTATCCTCCCAAGCGGATGGAGCGTGTGCGATTGGAGCAGATTGTTTGTGCCATATGTGTTTATGTTGCTGGCCAGTTGACAGTTCCTTTAGCTGGTTTGTGTTAAGGGCCCAGCTGAGAGCGTAATGAGCCTCTCTCCATTTGTGCAGACTGAAGCGGCCTTTTAGCACTCCCCGCAGAAGTGGCTCTCCAAATGGTGACCACTTACCTGTCTGTCAACAGAGCTCCAAACAAATATCTAGCTGTGTGTGTGTGTGTGTGTTTAAGCATTTGAGAGAAAGAGAACATCTTTGGCCTCCTCACCGCCCTGTGTTTGCAGAAGGAAACATTTTATACGCTCTTCAGTTCCCTAATTTTTCCCTTTCAAATTAAAGTCCTTTTCCACGTCGCGGTCGAAGGAGCGAGACGCGAGCCAAAGCATACAGAATGTGTCGCTATGCTTTATTAATTATGATGGAGAGGCGGCCCATGAAAGTGTGTTTACATTGCACTGAAAATTAATGCCTGCTCTCGGGACACTTGTTTATATATATTTCCTGCGCGGGACACTGGCAGATAAGATTTTCTGGCTTCTCCGTGGCCGTTTTCGGATTGAGGGAGGGGCGAGCTGCGGGCTAGAACAGTATAGCCTTTGTTTCAGTCTGTCTGAAGTTGCTAAACTTTCCAGTTGTTCTTGAAACCAACTGTTTGTGGCAGTGCAGCAGGGTTCACGCGGCAGTCAGCTACGCTCCACGCACACATGCACCTGAGCTGCATCTAATCTAATAATGTGAACTGGAAAAAGGAAGGCAAGTTGATTTATTTTTGGCCTTTTGTTTGACATCGTTTGCTAAGAAGATCTTTCATGTGATCGTTATCGGTGAGCATGTTTACCATATGCTGACAACTCACAAAAATCAGCTGTTGTCCGGGTTTACATGCAAACCAATAACCCGACAACGCAAGACTTAGTAGTGATGTCAAAATGTAATAATTTGCGAATCTGACTCAGAGCATTTAATTTGTAATGTTGGTTGTGATGTTAAATAAAGCATTAAAAGAGTATTGCGACATGTCAGCGGGAAATTTACGGCTCATATATTCTCCTCTCATGCAATTACAGATCCAGCATTTTGACTGAACCACTTTTTATAAGAGAGCACTTTTATAATGTTTTGGGTCAGGAAAGAGTCTGAGTTTGCGATATATTTCCTCCTCCCTTACTGCAAAACGCTCGCTCTGTCTGTATGTGTTTAAATCCACAGTAAGGACGTGTTCCTGTCACATATCACACATGAGCACTTCAATAAGATGACAGAATTAATGCGTTTACATGCTGGGAGAAATCGGCATAAGGGGCTAAAATCTAGCTGTGATGATCGGTTTATGACCTAACCCGTTTTCCTTTATCAGAGTAAACGCGTTTACATGATCACGTGCATTGTCCGCTTATTAAAGCTGCAGTCCGTAACTTTTTTTGGTTAATTAGATTTTGGATAATTTTTTTGAGCAAGTACATAACCAGCCGTGTTGAAAACGATCTCCTTACCTCAGCCCGATTTACAACGGTAAGCTTGTAAATACATAAAGAAGGAGTCCGGCTCGCATGTGAGGATGCTGCAGGTGGCGGATCATTTATAGCCTTTTCTCTCATCAGCTGGAATAATTAAACATCATTTTGATGGCGATTGTAATCCAGAAAGGTCCAAACGACAATCATCAGTGACAACTGGAGATTCACCCGGAGTCAAAAGCAGAAGATTAGACTGTACGCTAACTGAAATCTACAGGTAACGCTAATACACAGTAAATACACATAGTCACGCAATGCTGATGTTGTTAACATTAACAATTTGAGAACAAAGTATAACAATAATAATAATAATTTGCACGGTTTGATGTGATATGAGCTAAGCGATCGTTAGATTTAATCACCGTTCAGCGCCATTTTATTGTAATGCTTTTTTTCTTAGTTGCTCAGAACAAAAGTGGCAGACGTTACTCATTTGTTCAGATGACATTTTGCTTGGAAAATTCTAATTTTGATCGTACTTCCAAGACGTGGAATCTGTGATTGCGAAGTACAGTATCCACACCGGTGCGGTGAATGAATGACAGCCATACACGCTCCTCAAAACATTCGATTCATCCGTGATGAGGAGCCGTGCCGATGCACATCCCACGTAAAGATGATAATTCAACAAATAACTGCAATTGCAGGTTTCAAACAGAGATGGCGACAGAGAGGCATTAAGAGCTTTAAGCATAATCGGGTTAAGAACATGCATGTAAACGCATTCAGAGTGTGATAATCATTTCAGTGAACATTGTTGGTGTTTTTTTTTTTTTGTTATATCATGACTAAATGATAACTTCATGACTAATTAATTAACTTCAGTTATGGCTCATACTTAGAGGGTTTGGGCTTCTTCAAATCACTAGAAAAGAATAATTCACACAAAAATGAAAATTCTGCCATCATTTACTCATTCAAAACCTATACCTGTACACAAAAGAAGATATTTTAAAAAATAATTTTCTTATAAAAAAAATAACCCATTTTCTTTTCAACCCTCTACACACATCTTGGCAATAGACTCGCCATTGGCTAGTACATTTTTTAGTTTACTCGCCAGACTGATATACTACACTATACAAGGCACTAAGGATTAGGGATGCGCCGATCTGATACTCAGTATTGGTATCGGCTCCGATACCGCCATTATTTGCCGTATTGGTCAGACAGGACCGATTCAAATCCGATACTGTGCGTATAATATTCTGTGTTATTGTTAAGCCCCAGTGCCCCACAAAAGGCACAAACACATTATAAAGCATCATCAACGCTTCGTGCACTATATTAAGTGTTCTGAAGCCATTCCATAGTTTAATGTGAGGTACAGATGAATACTTAAGTCATTAAATTCAAGTTCACGGGAACTCTTCCCTCCGCTGCGGCTATCAGTCATTCTGAAACTCTCTCCAAGATGATTCAATGTTCCTGTTATTATGCTTGATCTGAAGATAACGCTCTATGGTTTCGCATAAAATGACTTTATCTGGCTGGGGTTTATTGCTGTTTCTAAATCATGTTACTTTCTCCCGGGTGTCTGTTAGATCACAACACTGGACTAGAGATTGTATTGTTCTTCACACACGGTAACTGAAATTTTAAACTGTTAAAAGAAAAGGTTTAATAAAATATTGCATAGATAGATACACTACGCATCGATATCTCTTCCCTTTGTGTTTTGAACTTCTCAATGCGGACGGAGCGCTGTGACTCCGTGTTGCTTCAAGCGCATCATCCTGCACACGGGATGTGCATACGCGCTTTGTGCCGCTCTGATCTGGAGCCTTTCGTATTATAATACTTTTGCGCAATGAAAGATTATTAATAGCCTTTTTTTGTTCTGCCCTATCTATAATATGTTGCTGCCCCATTAAAAAGCTGCGCTATACATTTAAAATAAATGTCTTTTAATTTCTTAGTATATAGGCCCTATTTCTATAAATATATTTACTTGTTTTACATGAAGGTTTTACAATAATGTGTAACATTTTACCAGATTTAGTGCTACACTTATTCACTTTTATTTGTTCCCCATTAAATGTTTTTTTTTCCACTAAATGTTTAGATTTTATACAATTTATTGTGCACTCACGATTTTTGCTGCTGAATTATCCACCATCTAGTTTATAGTAGTATTTTTGTCATAGATTGTGATTTATATATTTTTTTTAATTTGTTTTTTTTAAAAAAAAAATTTTTATGAAGTTGTCTGTATTTAGTAGATTGTGTTTAACACACAAAAGAGTGATTATCAGTACAACACACCGAGGTATAGAAATTCTACATTGAATTTTTAAACAACTGCGCTGGTATTGGATTGGTATCGGCCGATACTCAGAATTTTTGGTATCGGATCTTTCTGAAAAAATGGTATCGGTGCATCCCTACTAAGGATTGATGAACTGCTGGGTTCATGAATATTAATCATGTTGTCAGCGTTTGCTCGAACTGATTTGCTGAAATCAAAACAGGGATGGTAATAGATGAGCGCCAGCCAATGAGATTGCAGTTTGCGCATTGGTTCCGCCCACTACTGGAGAAACCGGAATATCATCTGCTTGTTCTTAACAGCTGAATAATTCCAAATGAACTCCGTTGTTTTGACAGGAAAATGCAACAAAGAATATAATCGATTCTGTGTGGTATGTAATACTCTCGCTCTTCTCTCTCTCTTTGCGTGTGTGTGAGAAACACAACGCTCTCAGCAAATCGACGGCGAGCCATGCGCCTTCACACTATGTACGTCAAATAAAGGTACACTGCGCATCCGTTGAGCTGAACTGAAAAAAATACAGATCGCTTGACGGAGAGCGAAACTCTGTTTCTCTGAGTGTTCAGCGAGTGAAAATATATCTATGCTAAACTTACACTGATGCTGCGTTCACACCGAATGCGAATAGAGCGTCAAATTCGCGTCTAGTTGGATGCTTGAACATTTAGAATCCACTCGCGCGTCCACAGCGAATTCGACGCGCGTATAAATCGAGCGTTTGAAGCGAAATAGACGCGCATTCAAGGCGCTCCAGGAGCTGTGCCTGGATGACGGCCGCTTTCAGCGGTACTTCCGCCTGTCCAAGTTCAGACTTGCCAAGTTCGACTCGGGAGTTCTTCCAAGGACGGGAGGACACAAGTCCGGTACTCTGCTAATGGAACAGCAGCGTTCTTGATAGCGTCACTCAGCTCGCTCTCACTGCTGTATGTATATTTTAGGCTACAATAAAACGACATATGTCATAAAACACCACTCTGCCTCTTTTCATTTTCATTAAAAAAAAAATATTAAACATTAATAGCCACACAAATGTGGTTCAGGCAACGCATACCTTGATTATCTTCACTGCATGCATATTTATAACAAACGAAATATAAAACACAACCATGCCTCTTTTCGTTTACATTTAAAAAACATTTTTTTTAACACATTATTATGTGGTTCAGACAATAAGTGTGCATATATATGATTATCACTGTAATAAAATTAAATATGACATAAAACACAACCCAGTCTCTTTTTGTTAAATGTCAGTTTATGTGTGATCAATAATAGCCATTATAAAAGTATAAGTAAAAGGTAGAAGCTATACAATAAATAAAGCAAACAATTCAGTCAAACAAAGTCAGCGCTAGTAGGCTACAACGGTAAAGTTAAATAGCCTAAAAAATAAAGTTATGAAACTTCACTTTGCCCTCAGTCAAAACGAATTGGCAGGCAACAAATTATAGATTCATGAAACCAAAGATCGCCTTGAGACGTTAGATCTACACAAGACGAATTATATCTCAAGTTTAACCACTACAGAGACATCAGAGCCAGCGGCAGACGTCAGAAGGACTAGCCGAGGTAAGGCTGCTCTCGCCGGGGTTAACGAGCACTGAGCGCCCGCTGATCGACTGGACCTCACAACTCCGAAAACGCCAGATAAAATTTTCAAATAGGCGCTCTTTATAAATAAACCACAGATTTGAGCTTTAAACAACTACATTCTTGCCTGAAAAAGGTCTTAAAACTACATTTTGTGACACAATAACAGTAGTATTTTAAATTACGCGGGGTTTCTTATTCGCTATTGACTTGCCATTAGTTTATCACGTCACTTCACCATGTGACAGCAGCAAGCAGGCTCCTGATTGGTTAACGCGGCGCGAACAGTCGCCAAAGTTAAGATTTTTCAACTCGGTCGTCAGACGCGAATTCGCTTCAAGCGCGTGAATGTACAAAAAAGCACCAAATAAAATCACTTGCGCGTATTGCGCAAGACGTTCAATTTGCGTCTTTCGCGCGAACTGGACGCGCGAATGAGGCGAAATCGCGCCGCAGGACCTCCAGATGCGCGTCAACGCATCTTTACATTGACTTAACAGACGCTGTATTCGCGTTCGGTGTGAACACAGCATTAGCCTCTAACACACACATTGGCGAGTAAAATCTAAGAATGTATTAGCCAATGGCTAATGATAGACATTGTTTAGTCACCCAGAGTCGCATATGTATGTAAATCATAAGTGATTTACACTGTAGAGGGTTGCTCACCTTTCTGGCAGATGATAAAACGGGTGAAAAATTCCCCTAAATCTAGTGTTGTTTTGATAGTATCAAATGCATCTACTCTAGTTTTGAGAAAGCAATCCGAACCAAGCGGTATCATAATTTAAAATGGCAAATGTGTTATAAAAAGCAGTAGTGTCTGATTCTGTGAGTGAGCACATTAGATATCGCAGTTGAAAACCAAAATAAATGTTGTGTAATTGCTCTTCTCCGTGCATTGCAAGAATGCTGTCCTGAAGAAGCCTTGCTTCTCGCTCTAACTGCATTATATAGTAAAGAATAATTGACTCCGGGCCGTTGAATTATTCGGAAAATAATGCACACCCGAGGTGTAACTCCGCTTCGCGTCGTGACCGCATTACCACCTCAGGTGGGCATTATTTTTCTAATAATTCAACGGCCCGGAGTCAATTATTCCGCTTATACTACGGTTACCACACCTCAAAACATTGTTCAGATTATTTATTTCAAGACATTTGTCAGATTTTGTCCTTAAAACGCTCTTGTGTGCAGGATACATTTCTTATGCATCTAAACCCAGGCTTGAGCCATTGATAGCAGACTAATGCAGTTATTAATGCAGTTATTAGAGAGAGAGCGTATGTGTATTACCTCAGGCTTAGTCTGTGCGTCTCTCAACAGTGTTCGGCAGCAGCGTCTACTAATACAAACTGTAAGAACAGCGCCGTTATTACCTCGCTAGTGACAAATGTCATGTAGCTTTTAAGTTGCTAAACTATTTTACTGAGCCGCGCTGACAACACATTTCTGTGCGAGTGTGTCCATACTGTGTGTGTGTGTGTGCGTTTGAGTGGGAGAAAGAGAGTATGTGCGTTTCGTACATAATTAAACGTGATTTTGTGGGAAAAACATGGAACTAATTTGTTTTTACCCTATTGTTTACTATATTTCTTTGCTTGGTCAGTGTCGCTGTGGGCTTTGGTTCTTTTGCTGTTGTCGGCTGTAAAGACATTTGAAATAACTGAAATCATTTGGCGGAGTGATATGGAACTGTAATGCGGTCAAAACCTTTTGGAACTACTTTAGCCGCGCGTTTTTCTCAGCTTTTTGCTCAAAATGTTGGTTTTTTATGAAACTTGCCCACATTCAACAAAATAATGCATGAATCTAGAATAAAAAGTTTTTGTTTTTTGTGTTTAAAAGCAGAGGCTCTGTTCTTTCTTTCGATATATTACATGTTTAGATATTCATACAACAAAATATTCTGGGGGCCATGAAAATTTTGTAAAAATGATCAAAAAAAGCTGGCGGGGAAAGAGTTATTGTAATATAATTACTATGTTAAGACGAATGAATGTGTGTGTTTTTCATACCTCATACAAGTAAACATTTTGTGCTTTTGCTTTTGTTTATCATTTTTTAATTTAGTTTAAACTTTAAAATAGTACGCAATCACTTGTTTTTAGGTTTAGAATGTAATGTTTGTATTTTAACCCTTTTTTGCTTATAATGTACAGCATAGATACATTCACTATATTTGTTTTCATAGGCTTTATATCACACATTGTTTTGGAGGATGGCATTGGGCAGGATATGGAATAATGGATTAAAATTAATGTAATATATATTTTTAAAAAATGTATAATTGTTACATTTTTCATCCGATTAATCGAAAAAATAATCAACAGATTAATCGATTTATCAAAACAATCGTTATTTGCAGCCCAGGAATTAAACGTGATATTATAAGTAGAAAGTCTAAAATCAAACATACTCTAATAATCTTTATTTGCCACTTTGAATAATCTTGTTTTACAGTGAGTGTACTCAAGAAATGAGTAGACTATCTTTTTGGCGTAGAAGTGTGACTCCGAGATCTCTTTCTTTCTGCCATCCCGAGAGTCCTGTGAGCGTTTGTCTCCTTTATGCATGTCTTTTCGGTTTTTTCGTGGGGTTTGGCATGAGCCCCTGCCTCAGCCACTAAATGACCAAGTCAGGCAAGAGCCCTGCTTCACAAATCCGCCTGACGCTTTTCCTCGGAAAGTGCTGAATCAGACGTCCGCGCGAGTTGTCTGGCACACGCGGCGCTCTTTGTGTCAGTCTTTCCTCTGCTGACTGAATCAGGACTGGAGTAAACCATATGGAGAGATCTGAGAGCAGACGGCCGTCCTGGAAAGTCAACCCCCATGGATAATGTCGAAAGTCAGGAATCGGGAGCCGTTAATATACTGCAGATTCATGTCTCGTATGCGTCAGAGGTTATTTCCACAAGGGGCTTGTGTGCATGTAAGAAGTCATTTTAGTGCTCTTAGTTTTATCCCTAAATTCACTCTCTAAGTAAATGTACACTTTTCTCATCTGTTGAGCAGCTCGCTCTCTCTCTCACAGACTCTACAGTGATTGTTTCCTGAGTGCCGAGCCAGAGAGGAAGTAAGAGGAAGTTGTTGGAGGAGAAGGGTAGAATTTATTAGAGAGTGCAGAGAAGGAAAGAACGTGAGCGTGACGGGGAGAACTGAAGAAAGAGATAAAATGCAAGAGAGATGTGTTGAGACCGAATTGTTTACTCTCTCAGACAGGCTAATAGTACGGGAAGGGAGTTGAAGCGATGCATCTTCACTAGTTCCCTGACTTTTAAACAAACTCAATATAATAGCTTGCATTATGTGCTGGAAGTCGGAGCTCTGACCTGCAGGACTTGATTTAATACTATCAAACTTGATTAAAATCACATCTAAGGCTCTAATAGAGCTGCACGATTAATCCTTAAAAGATCGCAATCTCCATTCAAACACCCACGCGATCCTCCACTATGTCCATGGCCCGTGTTAATGAATGAGAGTCACGCTTCCGATGTGAACGCTCTCATTCATTGATGGGGCATCGAAAACACACACTGCTCACGCTCCGCTGACACTCGTGACGTGAAACAGGCTTTAAACCAAAGTCTTTTCAACCACACTTTTCATTATTTATGTGTTACAAACATTTTAATAGCAGGGGGACAGATGTGTACTGGGATAAAAGTTTATAGTTTGGTATGAACGTTGATATCTAGCGATCAAAATAGAGCAAATCACCTGATCTGACACAAGTCATCGCTTATTCCGCCCGGAGGTGGTGACGAGACTGTTTAAAAAGTGTTTGTCATTGAATCATTCATTCAAGAGATTCATTCACAAACGCTGATTCATCCAATAATGAAGTCTTTATGAATGAGACATGACTCCTTCATTCAAAATTAATAATATATATTGATATTAATTAGTGCTGGGGAAAATTTAATCGTGATTAAGCACTAATATTAATATATTGATATTTAATATTTTTTGAATATAGGCCTATTTTCTGTCTAATTATTGTGTGTTACTTTAAATAAAAGTGTGGTTATTTTATTTTATTGGCTTAATTATAATTATTGAATTTAATTAAAACATCTAATAATAATACAATTATACAAAAAACAAATTTTAAATAAATGAATAATTATTTTAAAAAAGTAATTTTTTTCGGCCAAGTGTATCCAGAAGTTTCGGTTTCGGCCCAGAATTTTCATTTCGGTGCATCCCTAAATTAATGCATTTTTTAAATAGCCTGAAGTCATGAACATTTTGTCAGATCCCAATTGTTATTTTGTTTAGTTGTCTAATGTTTTTTCTTCA
Source organism: Coreius guichenoti (assembly GCA_039654105.1). NCBI lineage: Eukaryota > Metazoa > Chordata > Actinopteri > Cypriniformes > Gobionidae > Coreius > Coreius guichenoti. Next base: position 40,818,188 of record CM077180.1, read on the forward strand.
GAATCGTGGGAGAATCGCGATCTGAATTTTAAACAAAAAAATCGTGATTCTCAATTTGTCCAGAATCGTGCAGCTCTAGGCTCTAAACTTACTCTATGCAAGTACGTGTAGCTAAAGTGTTTACATCGGGCACATGCGACGTTTTGACCAAGAATTCACATTTGTGTAGAGTATGAAATGTATGAAAATTACATTTCTTTTCTTTGGGGGGCACAATTTATCTGAATCATTCATTTTTAAATCCATCATGATCATCAATATTAGATAAGGCTTACGCATGTCTCCTATTTTAATATTTTAGATAGGGATGATATCGATATATCGGTATATGTTCATTTTTAATGTTATCGTTATCGGCCCGATAAGAACATTTGTCCGATGTATTAAAGCTGATATAAATAATGTATTTTTTTTCCATTAGCTGAGACACTTCAGATGCGCACGGTTCGCCATGATGGGTTTGAATTGCTTGAACTATGATTGGAATCACTTTAAAGGGGACATATCATGAAAATCTGATTTTCTGTGTTAAAGTGCTATAATCAGGTCCCCGGTGCATCTACCAACCCAGAAAACGTGAAAAAGGACAACCCAGTAACTTTGTTTTGGTAAGCCTTTTTCTGCAAGCATGTGTAAAAACGAGCCGCTCAGATTTCTCTCCCCTTCTGACGTAGGATCTATTATAATATTACCGCCCCTTAATCTGCACGTTTCCACCCACGGCGCTGACGGACTGTCCCGTATTAGCATAGTTCCCGCCCTCAGTCAGTTGTGCACTGTCCGCCATTTTCTCCGCGCTCGAGCCGCTGTATTGTAAGCAGTGCAGGTGCATCGCCTGAACGAGGGACAATTCAAGGCCGGTTTTGCTAAAAAGTTAAATCTCAAGGATGGATCAGTACCAACTATTCGTGATCCAGTTTATAGTCTCCGGAGCGATACTGGTCACGGCAGTAATGAAAGGGATATCATTTTTATCTGAGTTTTTTTATCACTTTATAATAGTTTATCTGAGTTGTTTTTGTTATCAGATATGAAGTTTACCAGTTTATTAAGCACCCCCCTGAAAAGGCATACGGTGTGTATATATTTGTTTACTGTTAGTTGTAAGGAGTGTTTTTGTGTAATTCGCTGTGTATGTTGATGATAATGCAAGGGAGAGAGAGTGTTTATGGATAAGACTTTAATGCGCACTTCTTGTACTGTGTTTTATTCAGCTCTTACAGTGAAAACAGACGCTTCATCTTTTGTGTGATGAACAATAAACTTCATAAAACTCATCAGTAAAGTTTTGGCCATCATTCGGACGGGGTCTGCTACGACAGGCTTGTACTAATAGTGGATAAAAGCAAGATATGCTACGACAGGCTTGTACTAATAGTGGATAAAAGCAAGATAAGTTATAACCGTAAATAAACTAAACTATACCTGCTCTATCTCCATGCAGCAGATATTCTCTGGCTCGGTAGGCATTATTGCCCGACTGCGGTTCGAACTGAACACTGCTAGTTTCTGACATCTTTTATTGTTGTTGTTGCATGAGCTATTGAAGCTCCGCCCCCTTCTTGAAAGAACAGGCAGGGAGCACCAGCTCATTTGCATTTAAAGGGACATACACAAAAACTGTGTTTTTGCTCACCCACATTTTAATATGCTATAAAACATGATCTGTAGGATATTTTGAGCTAAAACTTCACCAGAGACTTATTTTACATCTCGTAAAAAGGGGCATAATATGTCCCCTTTAAATAATGTGCTAGCAAAGTGTTCTTTCAGCGTGCGCAGCTCAAACAGCAATGCATGGCTAATAATAACTCTGACTGGGACTGTCATATTACATAACATTAATGAGAACACTATTGTAATAAATCGTTGTGAATTAATTGGGTTTAGTTGGCGTTTTCAGCGCGTTGCTCCAGGAAGAGCGTCCACACATTCTGACCAGCACACATCTGAGGCGGCGTTGGTGACACGTTATATTTGATTATTAAATAAGTATTTTAATAAATGATCAATCACATCGACTCATTTTACAATCCCGCTAGCCCTTTATTTAGACTAAAAACCCTTCTCATTCATTTGGTGAGGTGCTCATTTTGAGCAGCGTTTGCTCACCCTGTCATGCTGTCAGCTATAAGCCACTGATGTAGACGCATATTGTATTAAGGCTAATGATTAATCGATTAATTGATCGTTAATTTAAACGACGATCAATCATGAGAATGTGTATAAATTGACATCCCTAGCTAGTATATTTACTCACATTTTGAACCTTAATATATGACCCTGGACAACAAAACCAGTCATAAGGGTCAATTTTTTGAAATTGAGATTTATAAATAAGCTGAATAAAAAATCTTTCCATTGATGTATGGTTTGTTAGGACAATATTTGGACGAGATACAACTATTTGAAAATCTGGAATTCTGAGGGTGCAAAAAAATCTAAATATTGAGAAAATCTCCTTTAAAGTTGTCCAAATGAAGTCCGTAGCAACGCATATTACTAATAATAATACATTTTTTATATATTTATGGTAGGAAATTTACAAAATATCTTCATGGAACATGATCTTAATATCCTAATGATTTTTGGCATAAAAGAAAAATGGATAATTTTGACCCATACAATGTATTGTTGGCTATTGCCACAGATATACCCGTGAGACGCATGACTGGTTTTGTGCTCCGGGGTCACATATATCTTTGTACATGATCTGTATGCTGATTTCTATTGCATAATTATTTCTCCTGGCTTTTTAAGTGGTAAAACAGTGACTATATGTAGTTAATCTAGTTGGCCACCCATAGGTTTTATGATGGCCGGTTCCTGGTGTGTGGCCTTGGGTCTGAGGGCCATAAACGGTGTATAGCCCATCAAAGCCAACGAGCTAAAAAAGAGAAACACATCAGCGAGAATAGCAGGTTTGTCACTTTTGGGTATATCCATATAGACATGTTTAGACTTGAACTGCCGCACCGATCATGTGAACACACTGAAGTGTGAAAAAAAGCTTGAACCAATCACAGGCTCTGGTTTTAATTAACCCACCCATCAGATCTGCATACATACATTATGCTCTGGCAAATAAATCACGCTAGTGTTTTCCAGTGATCCTCATTCCCAGCCACAAAAGGTGAAAGTGATGCTGGGAAGACAACTTCCCTAGAATAGATTGAGTCATACTCTCTCAGCCTAGTTTAAGAGGTTATCTTCTGCTTTGATGAATCATACTAGTAAGGGATGGTCTAAAAAGAGTTTCCTCTCCAGTAGGAAGTAGAAGAGTCTCGTGGTGTGAGCGATAGCCGTAGCTGGAAATCTGTGCCGGACAGTGAGGAAAAGAGGAGACACTCTAAACGTCTCTTATCTGTAATCTGAACCCAACCAGCAGCTGCTGCTACACTTGTCCGGCCTTGTTGTTCTCTCGCTGCTGACTGTGTGTGTGTGTGTGTGTTTGGGAAGGAGCAGAACACACTGAAGAGGATTCGGTGGGTGAGTGAAGGGCGGGTGTGTTGTGGAGGCAGCCCGGAGGGAAAAGCTCCCCGGAGGCGCTGATTGCCAACAAGTGTTCCAGCTGCAACAGTTTCCTAACAAATCTCACATTCTGAGCTGCGTTACACAGGAAAAACAGTTTGTTGAATAAGCTTTGTGCATTACTTCCAGTACTAAAAAAGGGAATTCGCTAGAGATTGCAATTTTCTTTTTCTTTTTTTATACCGTTTTTCTTTCTAAGAGTTATAATTGACGGCATATACAAACAAAAATCTACTTTTCTTCAATGCAAAATTTTGCTTTCATAAAAAAACAAGTAAAAAGGCAGTAATAAAATGAGAACTAATAAACAAATTGCAAACAACAGCACAAATAAATGCAATCGAATAAAGAGAGATATGAAATAAACACGGCTTTAAGTTTTTCAGGGGGGTCTAACAGTATATTAACCCTCATCCTTCCCTCGGGTCATTTTGACCCGTTTTTTTTTTTTTTTTTTTTAATTGTGTGTTCATTGGAGTGGTCCAAAACCCTAGGACTTTTGTCGCACTTGAACCACGAATGCACAAAAAATAAATTTGAGGAGTTTTGTGGTTGAAATTTAAAAAAAGGGTCAATTTGACCCCCTTAGGAATGAATGTAATGCGAAGAATGCTTCAGTACTCATAGAAAAACCTAAAAATGCTCAAAATTCTAACTAAAAATGCTAAAACTTTACCAAAAAATGATTTTATCATGTCTACATGTGTATCTGAATGCATTCTGAAGAGAAACTGACTTTAGGACCCAGCGGAACAGCTCATCCGCTCCATATAGAGCCGCAAGAGTCATGAAATATCATCTTATATTATTATTTTTCAACAAGAGGTCGGCAGAGACTCAATGTGAGATATTCTGAGCTGAATTAAAAGGGTTATGCATGAAATTGAGTTATTTTGAATTTAAGTTGAAAGAATGTGAAGAATGTGCTTAAATTACTATTTATTTATTGATAAAATATAGTAATTTAAAGGTAAATAAAATATAAAATAACAAAAAATCTCCATTAAAAATAATGGTTAAATTAAATTTTACTACTCAAAAAGCATGTCTAATTAATTGAAATCATGAAACTTGTACAATTTAACAATTTATTAAAAGTTTAACATGAAATACATTTTTTTTTTCTTAAATTACATTTTATTTTTTAACGAATTCTGTGTTTTCTTTTTTAACTTATCTGGATTCCATTTTAATGGTTTAATTAAATTTTAATAATCAAAAAGCATGTCTAATTAATTGAATTCATAAAAACAACTATTTAAATTTTTTTTTAAGTATTTCTATAAAATGAATATAAAAATTTTTTCTGGCAATCAAATGAAGGCATAAAACATTAATTAATGTCAATAATCATCATGTCCTCATATAGAGGCTGAAAACACAGAGCGTCACGCGTGCTTCAGTGTGTGTGTGTGGGAAATCAAACCATTCATTCTCACACACACAACATGCAGGATTCATATTTAAATATGCGGTTTAATATTCACACACACTAGTCTATATCAATTAATAGCCATAACATGAAGAATTTTAATATTGGTGCATTTCTGTATGTCTTGCGT
>CM077180.1:40828280-40905780 GCA_039654105.1 Coreius guichenoti
TAAGCAACTTGTCTGTCCACACCAGACGCGACGCGACTACGAGATGCGACAAAATCAATCAAAAACCACAGCCAATCAGAACAGCGTGTGGGCGGGCTCTCACGGCAAACGTAGGCTACGGCACTCGCAAGGAAATGGATAAGTTCATAATCAAATTCACAAATATTACACCATTTAAACATTACTAAAAATACGTACTGAGTTACTAAAACAATCTTTGTCATAGAATAGACTTGTTTGTTCACAGTTTGAACGTTTAATTTCAAGATCTGAGGGGAATTATCCATTGTTGCTTTTAGTACGACTACGTTAATGATATTCAGAGTCACATTACACGCTTTTAACGTTAAATAAAGCACATAAACATTACCTGAGATTATCATTGCCATGTTTTGTGTTGTTCCAGACGTCGCGGCTGGTTAGGACAAAAACTCTAACTAACATGGAAAAGATACCGTTTATCGCGTGTAGCTAGGACACGGTGTAATGTTGAAAGAGAGTGAGGTGAGATGTAAATAGCGAAACATTTGATAAGTCAACTGTTTGCGATAGAATTGTTAAACGACTGACAGTAACATACAGTGATGCAAACTACTCGACTTTATTCTCAAATACGGCCGTTTTGAATTGATAATATGCATTTATGTGATTGATGTAGTCCCTGAGTGTGACAAGACAAACATTTTAAGTTTTCGACAAATAAAAGTTACATGTGTGCAAATTTTAATGCAAATGTTATTTGCAAATAGGCCTCGACAGTGCAAGCATTTCACTCGCATTTGCGACTAAAAATAGGCGTGTGCGAGAAAAAAAAAACGCGGATCAGTTTTCTTAAATGTAAGATCATAATACGTCTTCAATACCTTAAATGGTATAACAAGCGTCTTAATGATCATTTTATATTTTGGGCATGGAAAAACATAAATGGCGATACTGCCTAATGTGATTATTAAACTTCAAAAGGTTATGATTTCATTAAATAACTGTGAGCGCTGCACGTCTCAAAGCCTGAAGGTGGCGCTGTTGTGCGTTCGACAGGCTCGCATTTATGCCAAACGAAACTAATGCTGATCAATTATGACACTGTTTACTGTACGGTGTTTATACTGTAATATGTTGTATACAGTTGTAAGAACGCATATTTTATCTCCTCGTCTGAATGAGCTCCTGCAATAATAAAGCATAGACATTTCAAAATAAGAGTCCCGGTGTGTTTCAGGCTTGTTTATTAATAAAAGTCACGCCGTGTGTCCAATTTCCACCCGGTTATTATTCGGTTACACAAACTGTATTTAATTTAATTTCCATTTAATTTAAAGCAAACTATTGTAGCTTCTGTCTGGGACGCCCCGTCACAGGAAAGACTAAGAACATTATTTGACGCATATTATTAAATATATAGATTATTATGTTATCATAGTTAACAAAAGTAAAACCATAACAAATATTTTTCATTACTTAAAATAAATGAATGTTAACTGACATAAAATATAAAAAACTTTAATTAAAATTAACCTGTTATTTAGTTTTATTAACCTGATGTACCAAACTAAAACTGAAATAAAAATTAACAAAAACTATACAGACACTTTTAAAAAAAATTAACTTTCAACTAAAATTAAAATGAAAGATAATTAAATTAAATAATTAAATTGAATTCAAGATATTAACAAAAACTATATAGTATCTCAGTGATACTAAAATAACACTAGTATGGCAAAATCTGTTTATTACAGTGTTTTTTATATATATATATATATATATATATATACATATACATACAATGCAGAAATTGTTAATTGCACCCCTAAAGTTTCTAAATGCGCTCCTAATTTTTCAACTTAGGAGCACAGGTGCACCTTGGGAAAAAAGTAAGCGTCAAGCCCTGAAAATGATTATTTCTGAACTAGAATTAGACCTTCACGGTTCTATTTCTTATGAAAAATTGGCCCCCCCCCCCAATGTTTAAGACATGGTTACGGCCTTGTATTGGATCATACTGTTTTTTGAAGTCCGTTTCCCTGGACTTTCTCCTACAGAGATTGCGAGGATTCAGTGCTGGAGCCAATTCAACACTTCAGCCGACAACAATACGCACTGTGTTGGAGCTCTGAGAGATAGTGGGCAGGGAGGGCTTGTGTTCGTTCAATGGGCGTCTCAATGAATGTGTGCGCTGCGTGGCTTTTACTGCATTATTTACATTCCTGGACCACATGGAAATTCTTCTGCATTATATACTGACTAAGAGCTCTGTTTGGGTTGGGAGGGAGAGCGAGGAGGCGGGAAAGTGCGGACTAAATATGTGTACCATGTCATTCAAAGTTAAGTCCCGGCTGCCTTATGGGAAAATGAAGTTTTTGCGTTTGCATCGACTGCATCACATTAAGCCGAATGGCCTTCAGCGTTAGAGGATGAGCGTGTTTGTTTTGCAACAGATGTTTTGCAGTTGTGTCCATCTGACCTATTCTTGCTCACTTGCCATGGCTCTTCTTGAAAGAAACTGAAAATTCATGTTCGAAACGTTCCTTGAAGATGAAAGGGTAAGATAGAGAGAATGCACTGCCAGATGTTAGTTCCCTATTAAAAATAAACTTGTTTTTCTTTGTTCTTTGTTGGCAAGGCTTTGCATCAGTGTGTTTTGCAACTGCTGGTTTGTGGGCTTTTCCCACTTAGAAAATACCATGTTACAAACATGGCTTTTTGGACATACATGTAATTCAACACCATGGTGTATGTGTGTATATATTAGTGCTGTCAAAATTAGGGCGTTAACACATGCAATGATTTTTCAGTTTAACGCGTTCAAAATATTTAACACAATTAACGCAGCATCCGTTTGGCTAGCGTTACATTATATGATCACACTCTTATTCATGCAAATGCTTTTAAATAATTCAAGCGCGACAAGACAAAAGAGAACGCGCTGTCTGTGAATGACCTGACTATGACACACACACACAACGCTCAAGAAAGACAGAAGAGAACGCGCTGTCTGTGAATGTCCTGACTATGACACACACACACGACGCTCAGAAAGACAGAAGAGAACGCGCTGTCTGTGAATGTCCTGACTATGACACACACACACGACGCTCAGAAAGACAGAAGAGAACGCGCTGTCTGTGAATGTCCTGGCTATGACACACACACACGACGCTCAGAAAGACAGAAGAGAACGTGCTGTCTGTGAATGTCCTGACTATGACACACACACACGACGCTCAGAAAGACAGAAGAGAACGCGCTGTCTGTGAATGTCCTGACTATGACACACACACACGACGCTCAGAAAGACAGAAGAGAACGCGCTGTCTGTGAATGTCCTGACTATGACACACACACACACGACGCTCAGAAAGACAGAAGAGAACGCGCTGACTGTGAATGTCCTGACTATGACACACACACACGACGCTCAGAAAGACAGAAGAGAACGTGCTGTCTGTGAATGTCCTGGCTATGACACACACACACGACGCTCAGAAAGACAGAAGAGAACGTGCTGTCTGTGAATGTCCTGACTATGACACACACACGACGCTCAGAAAGACAGAAGAGAACGCGCTGTCTGTGAATGTCCTGACTATGACACACACACACACGACGCTCAGAAAGACAGAAGAGAACGTGCTGTCTGTGAATGTCCTGACTATGACACACACACGACGCTCAGAAAGACAGAAGAGAACGTGCTGTCTGTGAATGTCCTGACTATGACACACACACACGACGCTCAGAAAGACAGAAGAGAACGTGCTGTCTGTGAATGTCCTGACTATGACACACACACACACGACGCTCAGAAAGACAGAAGAGAACGCGCTGACTGTGAATGTCCTGACTATGACACACACACACGACGCTCAGAAAGACAGAAGAGAACGCGCTGACTGTGAATGTCCTGACTATGACACACACACACACGACGCTCAGAAAGACAGAAGAGAACGCGCTGTCTGTGAATGTCCTGACTATGACAAACACACACACGCGCACACACACACAGAAAGACAGAAGAGAACGCGCTGTCTGTGAATGACCTGACTATGACACACACACACACACAGAAAGACAGAAGAGAACGCGCTGACTGTGAATGACCTGACTGACACACACACAACGCTCAGAAAGACAGAAGAGAATGCGCTGTCTGTGAATGACCTGACTATGACACACACACACACACAGAAAGACAGAAGAGAACGCGCTGTCTGTGAATGTCCTGACTATGACACACACACACAGAAAGACGTGCGCCAGAATCGAGTTCTCTGTCGCGCTTGAATGAACAATAACACACAGAATTATGCCAAAATGCCCGTTTTGTCTCATATCCTCATAAGAGCATCTTAAATGAGTTCAATAACGTCTTAAATGAACTTAAAGAGTTGTGAGGAAATGAGATGCGCGTGACAGCGCGTCAGATCCGCGTCATGTTCGGCAGCGGCAGATCTTAAAGTGACAGCAGCCTAATAAACCAGTCGCTGTGATTCTGTCATTAATGTTCATCAAACAACAAAGGCAACAGAGAAAAGTGTAGCTTTAATAAGGATTCATCTATATTTAACTTATTATTTGCAGTGCAGACTGTTTGATAACTATTCAATTTCTGTATATTGATAATATATGAAGGCCACAGGTAAATATGACATTTATTATAATGGGTTTATGTGAAGATTGTTTTAAGTTCCCTTAAATTATTTTTTTAAAGCCTAATAAATGTTGAAATTGATAGCTTTCAATTATACTGTAATGTTTAATGTCTATCAATATTTCATAGAGACATCAGTATCAGTATTATTATCAGTGATACTGGCCTTCATTCATTAAAAGATGCCATTACAACAAATATTTAAAATATAATGTCTTTAAGATGTTTCTGCATTAATTTGGAGAGTAACTGTGAAATTATTACAGTATAAATAACTCCAATGTTTTTAATCGCGATTTAATTACAGAAAAAATGTACGATTTAATTAGTTTTTTTTTTTTAATCGATTGACAGCACTAATATATATGGAATAATTGGCAACGGCCCATTGAGTTATTAGAAAATAATGCACACTTGAGGTGGTAATGTGGCCACAACTCCTTTGCAAATTCCAAAAACGTCATTTTAGAGCTAGTAATGGAGGTTTGAGCCACTGATAGCAGACTAATGCAGTTATTAGAGAAAGAGAGAGAGAGATTAAGTGTGTGTGAATTACCTGAGTCTGACCGAGTCTCAACATCAGCGTCTCGACTAATAGTGACTAATAATCTGCTTCAAGAACAGCGCCGTTATTACCTCGCTAGTGACAAATGTCATGTAGCTTTTAAGTTGCTAAACTATTTTATTGATAAAATCTTCAGAGCGGTGCTGACAACACATTTCTGTGCGAGTGTGTGTCCATACTGTATACGTGTGTTTGAGTGGGAGAGAGTATGTGCTTTCCATACATGTGGCAAAAAACAGAAATAATTTGTTGTTTTTATCCTATTGTTTACTATATTTATTTGTGTTTTGGTTCTTTTGCTGTTGTCGGCTGTAAGGACCTTTGAAATTAATCATTTGGCGGAGTGATATGGAACTGTAATGCGGTCAAAACCTGCCTGGAACTACTTTAGGCGCGCGGAAATAATTGTACACCTTAGAATGTTCGTCAACCAATCAGATTCAAGCATTCAACAGCCCCGTAGAGTTTTTGTACAGTGTTCTCTCCTACAGAACATTTATTCAATGTCCCATGGTGTATGAATATATTATTTGTTTTAGTTTTGGTATGAATAAGCCATGTCACTTTCCCGCTGTTAGCAGTACTAGCTAACTTTTCTTTATCAGGACTGCGGAGAATGCTCAGGTCCTCAGACGTGCTGATGTTGCGCTTTGTCCAAAACAATCCCACTGTTTTTCAGACTCCGAAGTGGATGTCTAAATTGGTCAGTCCTCCCCTCCCCCCCGCCGACACCCCTCGACTCCCGCACTCCTCCCTCCTCCACCTCCCCTCCCCTCATCCTTTGCTCACCTCTCCTTATTTGGGCAGAGTGTTTGGGAGCGAAGGGTGGGGAAGAGCGTGGAGTGAGAGGGGGCTCGGTTGACATAAGGGAGGGAGAGAGAGAGAAGAGAGACTCACGCCGCACTTCCTTAATAAGGACATGTCTGGAATTTAAGCCTAACTCTCCAATAGAACGGCTTCTCCACGCGCCCCATGCTCACACTCGTCTCTCACCCTCTCCTCTAGTCCACACACACACTAAATGGAGAGTTTTCTTTTTTTCAGAGTGTGTAGCCATGGCTTTTTTTTATAGAAAAGTTTGCTTGTTTGTGTTACCTTGCATTGTGTGACTTTTTTTGGTGACATGGCAGAAATCAATGCGTCTACACTGCCGTTCAAACGTTTTTGATCAGTTTTTAATGTTTTTAGAAGAAGTCTCTTATGCTCACCAAGGCTGCATTTATTTGATTAAAAATACAAAAAAAACAGTAATATTGTGAAATATTATTCCAATGTAAAACAGCTGTTTTCTATGTGAATATATAGTAAAGTGTAATTTATTTCTGTGATGCAAAGCTGAATTTTCAGCATCATTACTCCAGTCTTCAGTGTCACATGATCCTTCAGATATGATGATTTGATGCTCAAACATTCTTTGATGAATAGAAAGTTCAAAAGAACAGTATTTATCTGAAATATAAAGCTTTTGCAACATTGTACTACCGTTCAAAAGTTTTGGGTCAGTAAGAGTTTTATATTTATTTTTTTGTTGGGAAGGAACTTAAAGAAATTAATACTTTTATTCAGCAAGGATGCATTAAATTGATCAAAAGTGACATTTATAATGTTACCAAAGATTCTATTTCAATTAAATACTTTGAACTTTCTATTCATCAAAGAATCCTGAAAAAAATGTTTTCAACATTGATAATAATCATAAATGTTTGTTGAGCATCAAATCCTCATATTAGAATGATTTCTGAAGGATCATGTGACACTGAAGACTGGAGTAATGATGCTTTGATCACAGAAATAAATTGCATTTTAAAATATATTCAAATAAAAAAACAGTTATTTTACATTTTAATAATATTTCACAATATTGTTTTTTTTTTGTTGTATTTTTAATAAAATAAATGCAACAGAAATATTTTACTGTTGTATGGCAGAATTTAGCTGAACACTGATAATAATAAAAAATTATTATTGAAACTTTTGTTAAAGCTGCAGTCCGTAACTTTTGGTTAAAAATTATCCAAAATCCTTTTTTGAGCAAGTACATAACCAGCCATCTCCTTGCCTCAGCCCGATTCACAACGGTAAGCTTGTAGTAATGTGTTATAATTTGAGAGGTACTGGTGGATTTCCGCGGGAAATTTGAGCTTCCGCCGTTCGTCTTTGCGTCATTACATCACGTCTGTATAAATAAAGGAGGAGTCCGGCTCGCATGTGAGGATGCTGCAGGTGGCGGATCATTTATAGCCTTTTCTCTCATCAGCTGGAATAATTAAACATCATTTTTATGGCGATTGTAATCCAGAAAGGTCCAAACGACAATCATCAGTGACAACTGGAGATTCACCCGGAGTCAAAAGCAGAAGATTAGACTGTACGCTAACTGAAATCTACAGGTAACGCTAATACACATTAAATACACGTAGTCACGCAATGCTGATGTTGTTAACATTAATAATTTGAGAACAAAGTATAACAATAATAATAATAATAATTTGCACGGTTTGATGTGATATGAGCTAAGCGATCGTTAGATTTAATCACCGTTCAGCGCCATTTTATTGTAATGCTTTTTTTTCTTAGTTGCTCAGAACAAAAGTGGCAGACGTTACTCATTTGTTCAGATGACATTTTGCTTGGAAAATTCTAATTTTGATCGTACTTCCAAGACGTGGAATCTGTGATTGCGAAGTACAGTATCCACACCGGTACGGTGAATGAATGACAGCCATACACACTCCTCAAAACATTCGATTCATCCGTGATGAGGAGCCGTGCCGATGCACAACCCACGTAAAGATGATAATTCAACAAATAACTGCAATTGCAGGTTTCAAACAGAGATGGCGACAGAGAGGCAAAACTTACGGATAGCAGCTTTGAGGAATAATCACAATTTTCTTCCATGTTTTAATTTTAACGGTAAAGTTGTGCAGCACTTTGACAAAAGTTTTGTTTAATTTTATATGATTAAAAGATAAATTAAATACATTTTTTGTTTGATTGCCAGAAGAAATAAAATACACAACACAGAATTTCTAAAAAAGAAAAAAAAAGAGAAATGAAAAAAATAAAAATAAAATTAATAAATTGCTTTAATGAATTCAATTAATTAGACATTAAATATTTTTAAATATTAAACAATTAATTAGACATTAAATATTTCGATTGTATTAAACCATTCAAATGTAATCCAGAAAACTTAAAACAGAAAACACAGAATTTGCTAAAAATAAAGCGGAATTTGATAAAAAAAAAATTAAATAAAACGTATTTCATATAGCCCTAAACATGTCATTTTTGTTAAACTTTTAATAATTTGTTGTTAAATTGTGTAAGTTTCTTGATTTCAATTAATTAGACATTACTAAAATTTAATTCAACCAATTTAAAAGGGAGTTCAAAAAAATGAAAACGGAAATAAACTGAGTCTGGGAAAAAATAAAATGTATTTCATAGGGCCCTACCATAGCATTGTGGCGCCAAGTTTAGCAAGTGCATTCAAAGCTTATTTTACTTAAATCCCAGATCATAGTCTTTTATAATTCAGTTTTGACTGTTTTGTAAACCGATGCCTAATTGTGCCAAACGTTGGCTCTCCTGCAGGATTACACATTCTGTAACTTCAGTGGGACATCCAGTGACTACAACCGTCCAGATTGCACAGGATGAGCATTGTTGCTTGTCGTCTAAGAGGCAAATGCGATTTAGAAATGTGTGGCTAATTGTCCTCCCTGCAGCATTAGATTGTGCTAAGGTCTACAATGTCGAAAAGTAATTAGGCCGCTCGCTTATTCCAGTGCTCTCCATCCCGTTGTTTTGCTCATTCTGTGTCTCCGGCCTGCCAAGTCAAGCTTATTCTTTCAGCGTGCGTGTAACCAGAGCGTTTGAGTATCCCCCAAGGAAGCTCTCAATCGGAGTCGGCCGTATTTACCCAAGCCGCGTTTTTTCGTCAACATCAGCAGAAAGTGGAATAAAAGAATGAAATATGTGGGCACATGAGTGACTCTCGGGACTCGATCCTCATGAACAATACCATGCGAAAAAGAGGCAGCCTGAAAAACGCTTAAGATCCTTTAACCATTTTCAGACATTTAGACAGCCACACTAGACCGCGTGCTCCCCACCACAAGCATTTTTGCAGGCTAGTCCTAATTATCTAATCCTTTTAAATGGGGCTTTATATAATGTTTAAAAATTCATTTGTCATTTTGGGAGCTTTTGATGAGAGGAAATGGCAATAAGAGTCACAGCTGCTGTTGTCTTCATCATCAGTTGAATTAAACGAAGCTTTAAAGGTGTTGGAAATTGTTTGTGTGCACGACTAAAGGGAGCGACTTTGAAAGGATTTTCTCTTAAAGGGGTCATAACACACACCGTTTCAGTCTCATGTTAATCTTGAGTATCTATAGAGTAGTGTTGATCCTTCATATCTCCCAAGAGTCTTTAGTTTATCATATTTATAAAAGACAGATACACTGTACCGATTCTTTCAGAAAACAGCCGAGTCCGTGGAGGCGTGCAGTGGGCGGAGCTAAAGTCACACACACACACACACACACACATATACACTATACATTGGTGTTGTTCACATTATATGCACTTACGCGCCGATTGCCAACAAAACACACACATTTGATGCAGTTTCACTCACCGCCTGCGGTTTCCACTCATGACCGGGAACAAACACACACACTTGCAGAACTCCGGAAACACAAACTGCATCCACTGTTCCCTTAACGCTGGGTTATTTGGGAAGCTGAACAAGGTGATCTTTCCCTCACACCAGAAACACACTTCTTTAGTGACATTGTTGATCTCGTGTCTAAAAACACAACGCCAGCGCCGCCGACGGCTCCCGTAACCCGAACGAAGCTCACTCTCGCTCTGGTTGATGTGTGTGTGTGTGTGTGTGTGTGTGTGTGTGTGTGTGTGCTCATCCGGGAGAAGTGCCCATATAAGGAATTCCGCCCTTTATGACGTCATACAGGGCCATACTCGAAAAAAAACGTTCCGAAACTTGTTTGAATCCTGAAGGAGTGTATTTGGCACAGAAATACTCCGTCATACGTCCAACTCGTGTTTTGAAACTTTGTCCATGTTTATCATGAGAATCAACTCTTTAACAGTGTAAATAAGTCAGAATGCATGAAATAGCATTAACCCCCCCCTTTAACCTTTATGCCCACAATATAACAATCTCCTCCTCTCTTTCCTTCTCGCAGTACTTGTGTAGTGTGGGGGCTCGTGGAAGGGCCCGGTAGGAGCCGGCACCATTGCGTCCAACAAGTGGAGTGCCAACGGCAGCCCGGAGCAGGGGCTGGAGGATGGGGGTGATGAGCTGGACAAGGCCATGGACGGAGACGCCGAGGGTGTGTGGAGCCCCGACATCGAGCAGAGTTTTCAGGAGGCACTGGCTATATATCCGCCCTGCGGACGGCGCAAGATTATCCTGTCGGACGAGGGAAAGATGTACGGTAAGTGAGCTTGCAATGCATTAATGTGCTGAAGGGAAGTTGCGATGTAGCAACAAGCACAAAATTCTTCACTTTAGGGTGAGTTTACATGATTTTTCGGACATGGTGCCATTGCAATAGCATTATTTTTGGACATTCATGGAATTGGTCCAATTTCTGATGAATAAATCAAAAGCAGGTCGGCACACTTACATCAGACGGCGATATAGACTAGTATGTGTGAATATTAAACCGCATATTTAAATATGAATCCTCATGTTGTGTGTGTGTGTGTGTGTGTGTGTGTGTGTGAATGAATGGTTTGATTTCCCACACACACACACACTGAAGCACGCGTGACGCTCGGTGTTTTCAGCCTCTATATGAGGACATGAACGCATGAACTTCATCTCCAGAGTCACTTCAGCAGCATTTTACCGTTTCATCTGAGAAATAATATCAGAAACACACAAACTCAAAGCTCTTCACGGCAACCCGTCAAAATAAAAGTTCGGTTTAATAGTAATAGATTATTATTAAAATGTATTTTATGTTTTAATTTTAACAATAAAGCTCTGTTGTGTTTGACACAAAAGTTTAATTTAATATGATTTAAACAATGTTGATTAATGTTAATGATTGCAAGAAAAATCGAATTAAAATGGTTGTTTTTATGAATTCAATTAACTAGACGTGCTTTTTGATTATTAATATTTGAATAAACTATTAAAATGGAATCCCAAAAACTTAAAACAGAAAACACAAGCATTTCATAGGCTCTTAAACATGTCATTTTTGTTCAACTTTTAATAAACTGTTGTTAAATTGTATAAGTTTCATGATTTCAATTAATTACACGTGCTTTTTGATTAGTAAAATTTAATTTAACCATTAAAATGGAGTCCAAAAAAATTTGGAAAACGGGAAAAAAACGAACCCAGAAAAATTAAATTGGGAAAAAATAAATCTGATCTCGTACATCTGGCCCAACATTGTCCGTCATTTAAATGGAATGTTAATTCAATAAATGTAAGAGCATAGGCTATGATTAACATATTATTAGTGATTTTATCAGTCTGGTCTCCTTTGCTCATGTGGCCTCAAACCATAAATGCTCGTTTAAAATGAAACCCTGCCAGTGCGAACTTTGTTAGTTTTTGCTCTAACCTGTTGTAAAGTCCTTGTGACTTTTAGCTAATGTGATTTGAGGGATGTAATTATTGGCTTTTTGTAATTTGTGCCGGCCAAATAGTATTTTGAAGGAACTTAATGTTGTATTTAGTCACTGATGGACTGAGACGTGTTCAACTGCCGAGATTGTATCGCTGCGGTGCGGGTTTTCTGATGGAAATGGTTGCATGACAAGTGTTTCTAGACAGAATGGTTCATGGGAGGGATGGAAATGGAAAAGATAAGAGGGCAGATAGAGCTGGGCTGTGATATCCGACACACTTTCTTCTGCATGCACGATCCCATTGCACATGCCACCAGCAAAATCCATGCATGCGTAAAACATTTCCACTGTTTCATAAAGCGCCTCTCGTTCATACGCCATCTGCTCTCTTACATAATCTCGTGTTCAGTCATGCTCCGTGTCACTACCACCCGTCAATCTCTTCATACTATGATGTACAGAAGTTTTTGATCGGTAAGATTTCTAATGTTTTTAGAAGAAGTCTCTTCTGCTCACCAAGGCTGCATTTATTTGATTAAAAATACAAAAAAACAGTAATATTGTGAAATATTATTAAAATGTAAAATAACTGTTTTCTATTTGAATACATTTTAAAATGTAATTTATTCCTATGATCAAAGCATCATTACTTCAGTCTTCAGTGTCACATGATCCTTCACAAATCATTCTAATATGAGGATTTGATGCTCAACAAACATTTATGATTATTATCAATGTTTAGGATTCTTTGATGAATAGAAAGTTCAAAAGTACAGTATTTATCTGAAATATAAAGCTTTTGCAACATTGTACTACCGTTCAAAAGTTTTGGGTCAGTAAGAATTTTATATTTATTTTTTTGTTGGGAAGGAACTTAAAGAAATTAATACTTTTATTCAGCAAGGATGCATTAAATTGATCAAAAGTGACATTTATAATGTTACCAAAGATTCTATTTCAATTAAATACTGTTCCTTTGAACTTTCTGTTCATCAAAGAATCCTGAAAAAAAATGTTTTCAACATTGATAATAATCATAAATGTTTGTTGATCATCAAATCCTCATATTAGAATGATTTCTGAAGGATCATGTGACACTGAAGTAATGATGCTTTGATCACAGGAATAAATTACATTTTAAAATGTATTCAAATAGAAAACAGTTTTAATAATATTTCACAATATTACTGTCTTTTTTTGTATTTTTAATAAAATAAATGCAGCTTCGGTGAGCAGAAGAGACTTCTTCTAAAAACATTACAAATCTTACTTTTGAATGGCAGTGTAAGTGTTCAGTTTTGTTTGATAAACGCAGGTTCTCGTTCACTAATACACCCACGCATCTTACAAACACACACATGCAGTCTGTGCATGTCTTCGCCAGCGGTTGTGTGTTTTCAGAGCGCATAAAACAGGCCTGCACTTGTCCTGAAGCGGTGCTGTGGACTACAGGCCCGGCAACAGACCGGTTTCTCAAGAACAGATCACTCTTTCTGTTGGCTCTGTCACTGCTTGCTTGATTGTCCCCTCCTCTCGTTTCTGTGTCTTTTTCAACTTCCCCGTTCGCCCTCAAACAGGTTTTATTTATCATATCCGATCAAACTCTTTTTTTTTTTTTTTTTTCCCAGCTCTATGAGAGAGTTGTCGTTTATTTCCCTCTCACCCAGTTGAAAAAGTGGCAAAACCAGCTTTGTTTGTCTTGCTCAATCAAAGGTTTGTTCCCCCACAAGATCTCACTCTCCCTCCCTCTTTCATTTTCTTGTACTCCTCTTTTTTTTCCTACTAGTTCTTCCTCCTAAACAAGGTAGGTCTTCCCCCGAGGCAGAGCACTTTAATGACTCCTGGTGCAAAGCAGTATTTCCAGTGTTAAAGCGTTAAACTCTCATTAGACTGAGGACAAGAATTTGTTCAAATATGTGAAAGCAAACATTTCTAAGAGGTGTAATCTTCTAAGATGTCTAATATCACAGTGCAGGTATGTGACGCATTCTCAACATCGGTCACTGTAGGGCCCTATGATTTCTTTGGAATATTAAACCGCATATTTAAATATGAATCCTCATGTTGTGTGTGTGTGTGTGTGAATGAATGGTTTGATTTCCCACACACACACTGAAGCACGCGTGACGCTCGGTGTTTTCAGCCTCTATATGAGGAAATGAACGCATGAACTTCATCTCCAGAGTCACTTCAGCAGCATTTTACCGTTTCATCTGAGAAAAACTATCATCATAATATCAGAAACACACAGAAACTCAAAGCTCTTCACGGCAACCCGTCAAAATAAAAGTTCGGCTTAACTTGAAGAAATTATGACAGAAATATATCACTGTTGTACAGTAGAAGTTAGATACGCCTCAGTGTTATAATAATATTAACACTAATAATAATAATAATACATGTATTATTAAAACATATTTTTAAAGGAATAATCACGTTTAAATTTTAACAGTAAAGCTCTGTTGTGCATTAAAAAGTTTGTTTGATTTATAGGATTAAAAGATTAATTAATGTTTTATGCCTTCGTTTGATTGCCAGAAATTAGAAATAATATGAATTTAATTATTTAGACATGCTTTTTGATTATTTAAATGTACTGAAACAATTAAAATGGAATCCAGAAAACATAGAATTTGGTAAAAATAAAACGGCCCTAAAAATGTAATTTTTGTTAAACTTTTAATAAATTGTTGTTAAATTGTATAAGTTTAATTGTTTAAATTAATTAGACATGATTTTTGATTTACTAAAATTTAATTTAACCATTAAAATGGAGTCTAAAAAAATTAAAACGGAAAAATGGAAATTAAAAAAATTAAAACGAAATTTGGAAAAAGTCAAACTGATTTCATAGGGCTCTACTACTGTTAATTTTCTGTCATGGTGGAGCAACAATTCAAAGATAATCTGGTTTAGCAAGTTGGTTAAACTATAAATAACTTCCTGTTTCTAGTCTAAAACTGCCAATTAGAATTTATTATTATAAAACGGCTACATCAGAAAGTTAGCAGGACAGAACCAGCAAATTTGTTGCTTCAAGTTCAAGTTTGCAAAAGTGACCAAATCCGGTTGGTAAACTCTTGTCTTCAGCAATACGTCTCGTATTCGTTTGTGTGTTCATAATGGCAGATGGAGGCTCCAGTTTGGCTGGAATTGGGAGGGTCCAGGTGTTTGGCGTTGGTCCCCTCCTCCTCAAACTGTCTGCTCTCCTTTCTTCTCCTCAGAGAAACAGACAAGACAAAACCCAAGCGCTGGTTTGAATTAGCAAGCCAAGCCTCGATACAAACCAGACCACGAGAAAGCATGGCAAACTGACAGGAAGCGTCCTGAACACAACCCAGTGTTGGCGAAGTAACTTTGAGGTTCTTCTAGGGTTGCAGGTTGTCTTTCCTTGGAGAACCCAACGTTAAACGCAACTCTTGTGATCATATTCATTCTCATTTCTCGTGCATTACTCTAAAACAAAGTTGTTTTTAATTCAAAACATTTATTTTTGGCTATTAGGGTTCGTACCGAACCGTTTGGGTACAGGGCTTTCGGTACGGTGCATGTGTATACCAAACGGTACCGAATGCAATCTTTAACAGTTAACAGTCGGCTTGTTTTACGTGCGGAACACACTTCAATCCGAGTTCCCACATGAACATATGAAGTATTCTGTCCATTTTATCACGAAATTCAAACGATAAATGCCGTTTTGAGGCTCTTTAATGTGGCGTGACTGATCACTGTACAGACGAGTGAACGCGATCGTCATAGTCAAAGAATAAACATGAATGAACATCTGAAGGTATGTTGAGGATACATTACAACTCACTGACACGTATCATATGTGGTGTAATCGCTCAGTGTTTCAACGGCGGAAAGACGTCAATAAAACATCTTGAGAACAATGTCCCGCAGCATCACATTTCCCTCAGAAGTCACTCAGTGTCCACAGCTGTGAGTTCACTAGAGAAATCAACTCTTTCACTGAATATATGACCTATATTAGCCTATATATTCATTATATTCTACTGAACCTGTTAGTGATGTCTTGATTAATGTGTGTTTAAATAAATCGGTCATGAAAATGTGTATAAATGATTATATTTCAACAATGAATTGGAGTAAAAACATAATTTTATAATTAGATTTAGAAGTTAATGCAAAAACTGCCATGTGAATTTTGCATGTTTGCACACAATGTGTTATTTGAGTGTTGATTATTATATCTAAAAATAAATAGCAGCTGAATTTAGGCTAATAGTTTGGGCTCTGTTCTTATATTATAGTAATGTGCAAGTAAGGGCTCCCTATAGTTTACAGCATTATCTTTAAGAAACTTTTAGTTATAATTGAATTCATTTAAGGACAGACACAATTTGTTCAGTAAATCACTGTTTAATAAAAATAAATATAAAGCAATTTTATGTTTAGTTTTCTCTCCCCTGCTGTACCGAACCGTGACTTCAAAACCGAGGTACGTACCGAACCATCAGTTTTGTGTACCGTTACACCCCTATTGGCTACACTAATTGAGAAGACATATACTTCATATCTCGTACGTTCCTTGCAGGTAGTTTCTCAGATCAGCTTTTATACGTGAGGATATTCATTCACAGAAACCATGGAAATACTGATCTGAAGATTATTGAATAAAGTCGTTATTTTTGGGGGGGTTTTGCACACAGAAATTATTCTCGTCTCTTCATAACATTTAAGGTTGAACCACTGGAGTCACATGGACTATTTTAACGATGTCTTTACTATCTTTCTGGGCCTTGAAAGTGGTGAGGGCGTTGCTGTCTATGTGTGGTTCAGAAACTCTCGGATTTCATCAAAAATATCTTCATTTGTGTGCCGAAGATGAACGAAGGTCTTACGGGTTTGGAACGACATTAAGTTTATTTGTTTACGGGGCTGTGCACATTAATAAACATGGATGTAAATTTGCCATAATTAGCTAAAAAGACTATTTTTCATCTGTAGACCCTTGACAGAAATGGCAAAAAGTCATCCTAAAAAAAGAAAAGGAAACAAAATATTAAATAAAAGTGCAAGTATGATTCCACGCGGAAATCATGCTAAAATACATTAACAGAAAATTTTATCTAAACATATATTGTGCTACATAAGACTACGAGGTAGAAAAGATAGCGACAGGAGAAAGCAAATAACCAAGAGCAATTATTAAAAACAAAAAAGAGGCTAAAGTCAAAATATTAAGATGCTAATGTTGACAGTGCTGATTAGTAACTAACCATTTTTTGAGATTAAACGTAACCCTTATGCGGTCTTCGTTTGGGGTGTACACTCTCCAGAGACCCCAGGCAACAAAATGTAATTTTGTAACAAAATAATTTTTTTTTTATTAATGTTTTTACTCCACATTTGTGCAGTTTTTGAAGTTTTGATTCATGATCTATGTTTGATCTATGATATAAATAAATTAAAAAATATTTTTTATGCAAAAACAGCTTTTTATGTAAAAATGCACTTTATAAAAGACCCACATTTCTAACTTTCATTCATGGGGATAATTTGACATGGTTTAGTGTAAGATTTTTGCCCATCTTTTGGAAAATGCTGTTTTAAAAATAATAAGTATCACTTTAACCAGTAGACAGAGCTCCACTATTTGAGATTTGCTATTTGACTAACTGAAAGATATGTTTTTTTTCAGTTGGATTCATATCTAAATATTATGAAATATATTATGAAAATATTATATTATTATTATTATTATTACAAATATTAATATTATGAAAAAAAATCTGTTTTTCAATAATGTTACATTATGATTAGAATCAACCCTGAACAAGATGTTACAAAGAGAAAAGTTGGGAGTCTTTAGAGTTTATCATTTATTTCAATCATCCGTTTTTTATATAATTCTACAAATTTAATCTACACTTCAGTAACTAACTATAACAGAACAAAAATTAACAGAAATGAACAGTTATATTACATATTGAGTACAAATACACAACATGAACATCAAAATGCAATGAACTGAACAGCAATAACAAATGAGCAAATAAAGCAGTAACAAATTAAAGATTAGTAAAAAATCGAACAACTAGGAGCAATAATTGTGTTCTGCGTTGTTTCTGATTTTGAGGATGAATTTTGTCCATTTTCTAAGGACCTGAGTGTGACTTTTTTCACACTAACATAAAAACAGATATCCTTCCAATTTTTTTTTTTTTTTTGTAGATCTAGGAAGTGTTGACAACTGTACAGCGTCTCATGCCATTTGGACAAAGAGAATTGTTTTTTTATTTTTTTATTTTAGCAAAAGTCATTTGGGGTCAACTATTCGCTTTAACTATTAGAATTAACTGTGAGCTTTAGTGCGTCTCTTGCGGACTTCATGTGAGGACCTTCATTTATGTGAGTGAATGTCAACAAAGCTTCTGCCTTTTGTAGAGCAATTCAATCTGTTTCAACGTGCCTTAGAAGGTGCAGAGCCGCTCGTGCTGACTGTAGACGGAGACACGTCGTGCTAAATCTTGCAACCAAGCCTCCAGAGTCTCTTCTTCAGTCTGGGATTACATCATCCAGGCTTTATCCTCCTCTCGCCGGTAAATCTAAGCATATACTGACTCACTATGAAGTCAGAAGGACATTGCACTGTGCAGTGCAGGTTGATAAGAAAATACTGGAATATTGACATTGTTAGCATTTTCTGAAAGCCTATGCATAGTATCTGTTTTATATCTATCTCTCATTGTTGAGGGATTCTTTTGAAACCGTGTGGCCTTATGTTGGTATCCTTGGTTCTGTTTGCGGTCGTCAGTCACGGTATGTTTGACTCATACACCGCAGGTTTGGTGGTTTATTTCAAAATGGGAAAACTGGTGTGGGAGTTGATTTGACATCGAGGTCTTGCTGTTTAAAGGGATCATAACACACACAGTTTCTGCCAGTCTCATGTTAATCTTGAGTATCTATAGAGTAGTGTTGATCCTTCATATCTCCCAAGAGTCTTTAGTTTATCATATTTATAAAAGACAGATACACTGTACCGATTCTTTCAGAAAACAGCCGAGTCAGTGGAGGCGTGCAGTGGGCGGAGCTAAAGAGACACACACACACACACACACACACAATGGCATTATCCCTGGATAACTCTCGATTCACTATACGTTGGTGTTGTTCACATTATATGCACTTACGCGCCGATTGCCAACAAAACACACACATTTGATGCAGTTTCACTCACCGCCTGCGGTTTCCACTCATGACCGGGAACAAACACACACACTTGCAGAACTCTGGAAACACAAACTGCATCCACTGTTCCCTTAACGCTGGGTTATTTGTGAAGCTGAACAAGGTGATCTTTCCCTCACACCAGAAACACACTTCTTTAGTGACATTGTTGATTTTGTGTCTAAAAACACAACGCCAGCGCCGCCGACGGCTCCCGTAACCTGAACGAAGCTCGTTGATGGACGCACTCTTGCTCTCGCTCTGGGTGGTGTGTATGTGTGTGTGCGCTCATCCTGGAGAAGTGCCCATATAAGGAATTCTGCCCTTTATGACGTCATACAGGGCCATTCTCGAAAAAAAACTTTCCGAAACTTGTTTGAATCCTGAAGGAGTGTATTTGGCACAGAAATACTCCGTCATACGTCCAACTCGTTTTTTTTAAACTTTGTCCATGTTTATCATGAGAATCAACTCTTTAACAGTGTAAATAAGGCAGAATGCATGAAATAGCATTAGACCCCCCGTTTAAGCAATTCAGTTCCATTAGCCTCAGTCATTGTGCCAATAATGTGAAGTTCCACAGATTGGATTTATTAATAAATCAAGTTGTAAACGTATCCATTGACACTCTTTGCTCTCGCCATGTCCAGGAAAGCACGTGTCGGCCTCATGGAGAGCCTGCTCTTTCCAGCGACTGTAAACACCTTATCCATTTACATGCAGTCATCTGCCACTGAAGAAGCCCACTCACGAGGAGACTGACGTCAGCGCTCCTAATACCACTGTTGATGTGAGGCCTCGGGAACGCCGTCTGCTTCGGCCCTGTTTCGGCCCTGAAAAGCCTGCAGTGTAATGTGAAGTGCAGAGCCGCCACTTCTTTTTCTTTAATTCCACCAACATTGATGGGTGGAAATGAGTGCGTCGCACTGAGACAACTTTTATGAGTTGTTATGCCTCGAATTAAATGTCATTTTGTCATCCCTCCAGTAGGAAATGACTCCAAGAGCTTTAACTTTTTTGTAGTTGTTTTTAGGGCTGCACAATTAATCGAAGGCGCAGTTACAAAAAAAAAGTCCACTTACATTATTTTTTTTTTTCTTTCTACGGGTTATCTTAAGGTTTTTTTCCCATTGTTTTGATTTGAGTTTTAGTATAACATTATAATACCATGCATATTTTAATTTTTTTTAATTAAATTTTTTTATTTATTTAAAGAAACCAAACCAGTATTTAACATTTGAGGCTTAATGCTATAGAAAAGCAATAAAAGTTTTTCAGGAGGAATGTTTTCAGTTTATTTATTTTGATATAACAATAGAGCATGCAGTCGCTTCAAACAATGGTATAAAGCTGTTCAAAACATCATTCAATGTAAATTGTGATAATCGTAATTAATAATCACAATTTCAAGGGAATAATCGACAATTATGATTTTTGTCATAATCGTGCAGCCCTAGTTGTTTTTCAAATCATCGTCCAATAGCAACTTTATGTCTTGTAAAATAAATTTTTAAAAAATCTGTAAAAGAAATCTTTCATGTAATGACGACTATATCGCAGAATTGCACCTTTATATTTTCTAGTTGTGGCTTAATGAAGATGTGAGGTCACAGTTGTGAAATTTACAGTTGTTTTTACGAGAAATAAAATTGACAAGTTCTTTTGATTGCACCAAATGTCAAGCCAGAACTTAAATTTAAATGTTTTTGTACAACTTTTGATGCGTCTTGGCTTTGCCCGGTTGATTTACGGCCCACATGAATGGCAGAAATGCCATCTGTCTAGTTTCATAGTTATGGTGTCAAGATACTTTCCACCTTTGAGATTTTTTTCCAACTGTGCTTCAATGGGAACAGAGGCTTGCAAATGCCCTGCTCCCTGAGGATGGAGACAAGTACCATACACTCCTTTGACTTATCCGATTCACCTTAGGTGTCGCTTCTGCTCAACAGCTTCGTATTCATGCTCCTGTAACTGTCGTAGGCCGGTAAGAGTGTGTGTAAACCTCACTCCCCTGATCTCAAGAGGCTGCGGTCTCTCACCTCCTTGTTAGAGCGCCCGCCGCCCACGCCGGAGACCCCGGTTCGAATCCCGCTCGGAGTGGGTTGAGTTGAATCGGTTACATTTGGTGCCGTTAACCCAAATGGGAGTGAGGTTTAAAGGGATAGTTCACCCAAAAATGTAAATTCTGTCATTAATTCCTCTCCCTCATGTCGTTCCAAACCCGTAAGACTTTCGTTCATCTTCGGAACACAAATTAAGATATTTTTGATGAAATCCAAGAGGTTTCTGAACCAGCCATAGGCACCAACGTCATTGCAACTTTCAAGGCCCAGAAAGGAAGTAAAGACATCGTTAAAATAGTCCATGTGACTCCAGTGGTTCAACCTTAATGTCAAGAAGCGACGAGAATACTTTTTGTGCGCAAAAACAAAACAAAAATAATGACTTCAATAATCTCTTCACTTCAACGTCATTCTCCTACGTAGTAAACACAGTGCAGCACTTCTGGGTTCAATGTCAGAACACCGGCTCATTGGCCGACGCTGTTCACGTGAGCATGACGCATGCGTGTGATTCTGACGTAGAAGCTAGCCAATAGCGAGCCGCCGTTCTGCCGTAGAACTTGTAAGCGCTGCACTGTTTACTACTTTATTATGTTATGGATTAGTTGTTGCACGCACGCACGCGCTCACATGCTGTAAATATTAAAATAGTGGGTGCATTTTTTTATTACTGGTTTTTGTGTTTCACATCCCATTTTACGCTAGCGCAGAAGCATGTATGCCGGCTAATGGCGTCAGAGAAACGTCAGTAGGCTATAATCGATTATGTTCTTTTATAGAGCCTGACCGATATGGGTTTTTGGGGGCCGATACCGATATATCGGCCGATATTCTTTGTATATATTATAGTGTGTGTGTGTGTGTGTATATATATATATATATATATATATATATATATATATATATATATATATATAATACAGTATATACATAATATACATACATTGTACATAAATACAACCAAACAAACATACAAATGAAAAACAGTTATTTTCAGGTTTTTCATAGGTCTAAACTAGATTTTCAGGTAGGCTACAGGAATAGTGATCAAATGTAAAATATCACTTCATAGTCTTCGCTGTATAAGTATAGATTAACCCTTATTAAAGTTATTCAGTCAAGAACAGTGAGCGAATTTATTTATTTATTTATTGATTTATTTATTTTCTGTCTTTTGTTATCTTGTCTTTTATGAGAAAACACTTCCCTGACGAGATTTTCCGGCTTTCCATGTTTTCTCTGTTATACAGTAGGGGGCGCTATTACACATCTCCTGAACGAGTACAGAATCTCCTGATCAAAACACAGGCGAAGAAGAAGCAGAAACGAGCGATCTCATATGTAAGCAGATGCATATGTAAAATAACGCGATCATCAAACATTAAACAGCATATAAATCAAAACGGCCTAATGTTACTGAATGAAATGTCCAGGATGAGCTCTAGGACTGTGAAGCTTTGGGGTGTTGATTGACTCCATCTGTGTTTTCATCGTTCTGAATCCCATCCGGATGTAGTCTTTGACAAAAACGTGATTTTTCTCAGCTTTTTGCTCAAAATGTTGCTTTTTTTAATGAAACTGACCCACATTCAAGAGTTGATAAACAAGAATGCATGAAGCTAGAATTTACCAGAGTCTTTCTTTTGTTATATTGCATGTTCAGATATTCACACAAGATATTCTGTGGGCCATGAAACTTGTGAAAATGACCAAAAACGCTGGCGGTGATGGCAAATTTCATGTTTATGTTCACTTAAGACATAACCGACTAGGTTTACGATGATACTTGACAAGACCGGCATTTTGACTTAATTTGTGTGAATGTTCGTGCTGTGAGACGCTGGGCGCACGTTCATATCTGCGGCATATACGCCTATGCCGATATATCTGCGACAGGCTCATATCGACCGATAAATCGGTCGGACTGTAGTCTTTTAATGCATCGATGCAGAATCGTCCACATCCTGCATCATGGGAACGATTGATTTCAACACCCCTACCCTCTGAGGTTTCTATACCACCACCCCAAGAAGTTATTAGGTGTTATTCCCGAACCTAAATACTCCTGCTTGAACTTCCTTTACAGACACACTCTAAGAGCAAAGGTTGAGATGAAACCCGATGAGGGAATCAGAGCCGGGAGAATACGTGACACAGGGGGTCTGTGTTATTCTTTGCCTCCTGCAGGGACGGTCCGAGGCAGGTGTGGGTGTCCGTTTGGTGGGAATGGACGATCTTTAGCTGCCAGTTGTTGGCAGAGACAGCAGGGCTCTTTGTTTCTCTCGCTCTCTGAACGCATGCTCCAGGCTGTTGCCCTCATCAAATCAAGTTGTGTGGGGCAGATGTCACAGGCGCAGTGGAATGTGAGGAATGCGGAGGCTCGGGGAGAGAGAGAGAGAGAGAGGGTGTGTCTGGGGAAGGGTGTGCAGACACCAAACTCAAATCAGTGCTGTGGAAGCCTGTTTCCGCCTCAGAGTTAAAAAACAATTGGATTATTCTCAGAATACATATATAAGAGTTGCAACTTGTTTATTTTATTTAAACTTTATATCACAAATACATTTTTTTTTCCTCTGAGGCTTTCATATCAGGGTTTTTCTTGGCTCAAAACAAGACGGTGGTAAAATTCTGATCACAGCTGAAGAAAGTACATTTTACAAGCACGTATTTTAAGTATTTTAATAATAAGATAATTAGATTTTTATTTTGAGAACACTATCATATACAGTGTCTCCCACAGTTTTGTGAGGCTGTGGATGGCGGACCTCGTTCCTGGTAGGGGGGTCCGGGGGAATGGTCCCTCGGAAGAAAATTTTGTACATTTTTAAAGATAAATTCATTAATCTGGTGCACTTTGAGATTTCTAAATTAAGAGCTCCAACCCATATTCAGTGTGCAAATTGAACAAAGAAAACGCGAATTGTACAAGAAGACTTGTACCTGAACTTTAAAGGGGACTTGTGCGCTAGAGATGTGCGGATCAACCAAGCGTGCCACACGAGTCCTGAAAACTGAAGCCAACGCGTCTTGATCGCCCCCAGGTGGCCGGATGCAGTATAGCTCATAAACCCCGCCCTCTCCATGTATTCTAATGGGACATAGACAAACTAAACAATCAAATTACACTTCAAATACATTTTTTCCAAAGATGGTTTTTATCATGTTTTCATCACGCTGATGTAAGTTCAAGTGTTCGTTCTTTAAATAAGTTTGGTTTTAGTTAGTTATTTGATGCTATAAAAACGGGGGTGTGACGTCATGATTGACAGCTGAGATTGACAGCTTCTTTGCGCGAAGTAGTCCCTGATGCACTAACGGACATTTTCGGGAACTTCGGGAGGAGATTGGAGCTTTAACTTTAATCTCTGCATTTCCATAACTGTTTATTTCACAAAAAGTTGTTGATTAGGCGGGAGTGTGGGCGAGACCTTGATATCGCGGCTTAACTCAACTGCGCAGACTCGAGATGTCAGCGCCATATTTGAACACTGGCGGCTTCAGTTACGTCAACAGAAGAAAGTGAAGGCACGTCATCCATCTTTTTTTTACAGTCTATGGGATCAACTCTAACGTCACCTGAATCTGCTGTTAAACATAAATCATCCACCCGTCAACTGCCTGAAATCACGCGTAGCATCAGTTCTGGCAGGTCACGTTAGTCATGCTCGCATCAGCTGACTGTCAGCTGATCACGTCTACCTATAGGAATACGACGTCTATCACAGTATACATATATAAGCTCCTTCAGTACTATCAGCAGCTATCACGTTTCTTCAGAGCTCATTTACCCTCCTCCATCCCCAGCTCCTCCTCTCGTTCAGTCAGGATTTGGTATTCTGATTCCCCCTGAGCTAGGCTGCATGGATGCGCAGGGAGGTCTTGCCCAGAACAGAACCATACCGCCAATCCAAACTGTATGCTAATAGTCAATCAATCATCTTTGACGATAGTGGTCCTGACAGAACCTATGATATTCTCTGATTTCGATATCTGCACCTGATCATCACATTACAATTATTCAAATTGTCAGTCAGCATGATGATATGGTAACATATTACACTGCAGTTGGCTGCTTTTAAATTAATATTTATTTAAAATAAAAGTTCTTCTTTGGATAAATTACATTTCCTTAATAGCCTAAACACAGACTTTACTCCCTTCAAAATTAAACTGTCACTGTTTCATTACATCGCTGTTGGAAAACACTCTTCTCAGAATAATTTCTGTTAAGTTTGTGTATATTTTTAGTTAAAGCTGTTAAGTTATAAAGCAATATTTTGTTTTTCCTTTGTGTTTTATATAATGACCACTGGGAGTTGCTTTAGGCATATGTTTTCCTTTATTGGTTTTCCCTGAAGAGAAATACTCCGAAAGTGAGTAATTTAGTAGCCTTGAAGGCTTGTTCACACGGGACGATTATCGTGCGCGTTTAAGGCCTTGTGACTAAACAAAGGGCGCCAATGTGAGTGTGCACAACGACGCGCAAAACGGCAGGCGTAAAAACGTCATTTTAAAAAAAAAAAGTTACAGTAAAACACGACTTGGTGGCGCTCAAGCACAAAACGGTCTTGCCGAGCACACATTGATACCTAAGAAGAAGACGACAAAGAGGAAGTAAGTAGACGAAAAAGAAGATGGTGAGTTCAAATCAAAAGCGCCGTCTACTGTCAGTGAGTGAAATTGCACGTTCACTCCACGCATCGCCAGTGAAAATCGCTTGGGTATAAACACAAAGACGTGTCGAAAAACGCTGGCGATAAGCGCACGCGATAATCGTCCCGGTGTGCTCGAGGCTTAAGATAAGCACTGACTCGAGACGCGAACTGTTTAGAACGATTCAGTCCAAGTTGGTGAATGATTCGTTCACAAACCGGACATCACTATTTTGAAAACGAAAGTAAAAGAGTGATGCACATTCTGTGTCTTTATTAAAGTCAACGTATTAATGATTTATCTCTCATCCACCCGCAATTAATTGGAATGTTATTTTTTTATTACTTGGCCCGCCCGACCTGCGGATTATCCACAGTATCTGCGGATATAACCGCGATCCGCACATCACTATCGAACGATTTGAAAATGGACACAGGCTGGAAACCCACAACAAAAATGTGTATCTGAGCATGTGACTGCCTGTCTGAGTTTTGTCGACAGACAGAGAAGGCACGAAATTTGATGGCGGCGGCCGCCTCGTAATTCCCAATGCAGGAAAAACCCTACATATTCTCTTATTGCTCAACATTGTGTCTGCTGATCAATGGGCAGCAAATGTTGCTATAGCTAATGGTTATTTATATCAAACACAAAGTTGTCTTCCTCAAGGGGGCGCTGAATGTCCCATAGGGTTGCATTCAAATCTCTTGACAATTTTTTGTCTTTAGTAAGGACTTTTGAAAGGTAGAAAGTGTTTACTATTATGATGTAGTAGTCTTCTTAGTCCTATCTACATATTTTTTTTATAGTAATATATCATACAATGCCATGTATCCTTAAAGCATATTTCACTTAAGTATAGAGATGTGCGCAACGACTAATTTCATAACCGTTTAAACGGAAATTTTGTAACCGACTAGTCTAACCCCGCCTCCCGGAGACAGTATATGCGATCGATCCATTTGAAAGAACACTTAATCTATGAACAGTCAAATCCCACACTGAATGCTGCTAAAAATAGATCAGATACATGCGACCTGCTTGCCTTGCATTATGATCATTGTATATTAAACTTGAGTGTTCACTGAAGCAGCGTTAGCCATTATAGACACATTTATTCAAATATGAGTCAATATGCAGCGCAGGACCAATACGTTCAAACCTAATAACCTATTATAAACCGATTTCCTCAAATAAAAATTAGTCCACATAAGTGTCAGCACGGTAAGGTATTGTTGTTCGTTACCACAGCAACTACTTGTGTGTCCCGGTTTGAACGCTCTTCTCGTGTATGAAAAGCTTGACGTGTACTGACAACTATACATTATTTAACTGCATTTTCTTATCGTACGGATGTTAATATAGCAACTGTTCAAGTGTAAAGTAAATTTCATTCATAATGTTTCTCCTTTAATCCGATATAAAATGTCATACCGTTCTATGTCCCTCATAACCGGTAGTATAAAGCCTAAGCAAGCTTAATTGTTAGTTTGACATGACAGAAGAAAACGGAAAAGTTTTGTGTAGGCTTTCAAAATCCTCCCTCACCTTGCTCATCTTCTGAGTGGAGATTTTTCTGAACGAGTGAAAACCAACGCATGCAAAACCTGAGGTAAAATTAAATGATTTTGTTTTGCTGCAGATACACACATTTCAAAATAATTTATTAGTTTCAAGATGTAACATTAACATGACGGGAATTTAAACGTAAACTTTGTAAAAATATGAAGCAAAACATTAAATTTGTAAACGACTAGTATTTTCCAAGTTGACTAGCAGCAGCGCTATCGTTTACTCGACAAGTCGACTAGCAGCAGCGCTGTCGTTTAATCGACAAGTCGACTAGCAGCAGCGCTGTCGTTTAATCGACAAGTCGACTAGCAGCAGCGCTGTCGTTTAATCGACAAGTCGACTAGCAGCAGCGCTGTCGTTTAATCGACAAGTCGACTAGCAGCAGCGCTGTCGTTTAATCGACAAGTCGACTAGCAGCAGCGCTGTCGTTTAATCGACAAGTCGACTAGCAGCAGCGCTGTCGTTTAATCGACAAGTCGACTAGCAGCAGCGCTGTCGTTTAATCGACAAGTCGACTAGCAGCAGCGCTGTCGTTTAATCGACAAGTCGACTAGCAGCAGCGCTGTCGTTTAATCGACAAGTCGACTAGCAGCAGCGCTGTCGTTTAATCGACAAGTCGACTAGCAGCAGCGCTGTCGTTTACTCGACAAGTCGACTAGCAGCAGCGCTGTCGTTTAATCGACAAGTCGACTAGCAGCAGCGCTGTCGTTTACTCGACAAGTCGACTAGCAGCAGCGCTGTCGTTTACTCGACAAGTCGACTAGCAGCAGCGCTGTCGTTTACTCGACAAGTCGACTAGCAGCAGCGCTGTCGTTTATTCGACAAGTCGACTAGCAGCAGCGCTGTCGTTTACTCGACAAGTCGACTAGCAGCAGCGCTGTCGTTTATTCGACAAGTCGACTAGCAGCAGCGCTGTCGTTTACTCGACAAGTCGACTAGCAGCAGCGCTGTCGTTTACTCGACAAGTCGACTAGCAGCAGCGCTGTCGTTTATTCGACAAGTCGACTAGCAGCAGCGCTGTCGTTTAATCGACAAGTCGACTAGCAGCAGCGCTGTCGTTTAATCGACAAGTCGACTAGCAGCAGCGCTGTCGTTTAATCGACAAGTCGACTAGCAGCAGCGCTGTCGTTTAATCGACAAGTCGACTAGCAGCAGCGCTGTCGTTTAATCGACAAGTCGACTAGCAGCAGCGCTGTCGTTTACTCGACAAGTCGACTAGCAGCAGCGCTGTCGTTTACTCGACAAGTCGACTAGCAGCAGCGCTGTCGTTTACTCGACAAGTCGACTAGCAGCAGCGCTGTCGTTTAATCGACAAGTCGACTAGCAGCAGCGCTGTCGTTTATTCGACAAGTCGACTAGCAGCAGCGCTGTCGTTTAATCGACAAGTCGACTAGCAGCAGCGCTGTCGTTTAATCGACAAGTCGACTAGCAGCAGCGCTGTCGTTTAATCGACAAGTCGACTAGCAGCAGCGCTGTCGTTTAATCGACAAGTCGACTAGCAGCAGCGCTGTCGTTTAATCGACAAGTCGACTAGCAGCAGCGCTGTCGTTTAATCGACAAGTCGACTAGCAGCAGCGCTGTCGTTTAATCGACAAGTCGACTAGCAGCAGCGCTGTCGTTTAATCGACAAGTCGACTAGCAGCAGCGCTGTCGTTTAATCGACAAGTCGACTAGCAGCAGCGCTGTCGTTTAATCGACAAGTCGACTAGCAGCAGCGCTGTCGTTTAATCGACAAGTCGACTAGCAGCAGCGCTGTCGTTTAATCGACAAGTCGACTAGCAGCAGCGCTGTCGTTTAATCGACAAGTCGACTAGCAGCAGCGCTGTCGTTTAATCGACAAGTCGACTAGCAGCAGCGCTGTCGTTTAATCGACAAGTCGACTAGCAGCAGCGCTGTCGTTTAATCGACAAGTCGACTAGCAGCAGCGCTGTCGTTTACTCGACAAGTCGACTAGCAGCAGCGCTGTCGTTTACTCGACAAGTCGACTAGCAGCAGCGCTGTCGTTTACTCGACAAGTCGACTAGCAGCAGCGCTGTCGTTTACTCGACAAGTCGACTAGCAGCAGCGCTGTCGTTTATTCGACAAGTCGACTAGCAGCAGCGCTGTCGTTTATTCGACAAGTCGACTAGCAGCAGCGCTGTCGTTTACTCGACAAGTCGACTAGCAGCAGCGCTGTCGTTTAATCGACAAGTCGACTAGCAGCAGCGCTGTCGTTTATTCGACAAGTCGACTAGCAGCAGCGCTGTCGTTTAATCGACAAGTCGACTAGCAGCAGCGCTGTCGTTTAATCGACAAGTCGACTAGCAGCAGCGCTGTCGTTTACTCGACAAGTCGACTAGCAGCAGCGCTGTCGTTTACTCGACAAGTCGACTAGCAGCAGCGCTGTCGTTTACTCGACAAGTCGACTA
Organism: Coreius guichenoti; assembly: GCA_039654105.1. Classification (NCBI taxonomy): domain Eukaryota; kingdom Metazoa; phylum Chordata; class Actinopteri; order Cypriniformes; family Gobionidae; genus Coreius; species Coreius guichenoti. Next base: position 40,858,017 of record CM077180.1, read on the forward strand.
GCAGCAGCGCTGTCGTTTAATCGACAAGTCGACTAGCAGCAGCGCTATCGTTTATTCGACAAGTCGGCTAGTCTCGCGTGTCCCTACTTAAAGGAATAGTTCACCCAAAAATGAAAATTTGATGTTTATCTGCTTACCCCCAGGGCATCCAAGATATAGGTGACTTTGTTTCTTCAGTAGAACACAAATGGAGATTTTTAACTCCGTTTACTGTTAAAGAAAAAAAAAAAACAGTAAAAAAACATGCACAGACAAATCCATATTAAACACTGCGGCTTGTGACGACACATTGATGATAATTTTTTTACCTCTAATACACCACTATGTCCAACAGCCTTCAGCGCGCGATCACTTCCGGTGAGTGAGGTCAATGTACACGATCTGGCGTAGAGATACGCGAGAGATCACTTCCGCCGCTTGCACCAGATCGTCTACATTGCACATTGACCTCACTCACCGGAAGTGATCGCGTACTGAAGGCTGTTGGAAATAGTGGTGTATTAGAGGTAAAAAAATTATCATCAATGTGTCGTCACGAGCCGCAGTGTTTAATATGGATTTGTCTGTGCATGTTTTTTTACTGTTTTTTTTTTAACAGTAAACTGAGTTAAAAATCCCCATTTCTGTTCTACTGAAGAAACAAAGTCACCTATATCTTGGATGCCCTGGGGGTAAGCAGATAAACATCAAATTTTCATTTTTGGGTGAACTATTCCTTTAAGTATAGATTGTTTCATGTCAACATGTTGCAAGCAGTTAATAGCATTTTTGAGCACTGGGTTTCTGCTTAAATGCGCGTATTATATTACACACAAATGATGAATATAGAGCATGATATATTCCCACTGCATTTTTTCTTAATATTATTTTTTTTTTTTTACAGTAAACAAAATCTAAACATGCTCAAAACAAGTCTTAAGTCTTGTTTTTAGAGAAATCTTGATACACGTTCCCTTGATTACTTGATGCATGTTATATAGAGCATTACAGATTGGTCACTTTTTATACTTGTTAAAGGTTTTACAGATAACACTTTTATTACCACATGACTGAGTGCAAAAAATGGTACAATTTTGAGCATGTTTTTTCCCCATCGTTAGAAGGCAAATCTAATATATAAAGGCAAAAACTTCACTTCATTACTTTTCTATTTGTGGTTTTCAGTCTCATGAAGTCTGCAAGTGTTGTTGAGAGATATGTGCAGCTCTTTCATTGCTTTTGTCGCCACCTTTTGGTCACTGAAACACTTTTTTTTTTTCCCCTCCTCAGGTCGCAATGAGCTTATTGCCAGATACATCAAGCTGAGAACAGGCAAAACCCGCACACGAAAACAGGTATTTAGTGTTCTTACAATATGAGCTTTATATATATATATATATATATACAACTGATCGCATTAAGTTTGCATATTTGTTTGCATAACAACAAATAGTGGGATTTAAAGGGATAGTTCACCCAAAAATGAAAATTATCCCATGATTTACTCGTCCTAGGTGTATATGACTTTCTTCTTTCAGCCAAACACAATCAGAGTTATATTAATAATATCCTGGCTCTTCCCAGCTTTAAAATGGGAGTGAATAGTAACTGAGATTTTGAAGACCAAAAAAGTGCATCCATCCATCATAAAAGTAATCCATACGGCTCCAGGGGGTTAATAAAGGCCTTCTGAAGAAAAATATCCATATTTATAACTTTATAAACTATAATCACTGTGTTCCGGTGACGGCCGCACGCAAGTCGAGTTCCGGCGGAAGAGTGACCTCTGACCCGACGCATGACGTAGGAGTAGCGTAAGCCCAGGTCAGAGTTGACGCCTCTTGTGGTTCAAACAAATAGGGCTGGGCAACAAAATCAAGCTCCTCTTCTCTAGGGTTGGGAATCGTAAGAAATTTTCCGGTTTCCGGTTCCACCTAACGATTCTGTTTCCAATTCCGGTTCCATCAAATGATTAAACAACAAATATAAAACAGTGGTGAGAAAAAATGCACAATACTAGGGTTGGGTATCGTTTTTAACAATTCCAATTCTGCTTATCGATTACTAATTTCGATTCCAATAAGGTAAAAAAAAACTTAAATATCATTCACATTTATTCTAAGTCTTATTACAAAACATTTCATTGTAGCTGAATACCATGAACACAAATCAACAGGCTAAAAGACACTTACACACTATGGTTTAAAATACCAAAGCAAAAACAACTAGCCTAACTAATATAAGTTTCAAGCATCATTAAAGACAAGTAAACACGCAGTAATTAAAAAACAAACAAATTAGCAATTGCACAAATAAATAAAATTGAACAAAGATACGATTGAAATAAACATTTTCAGGTATTCAGGTACAGAAACTGTAATCAAATGTAAAATTTGCACTTTATTAATAAAATATAGGCTACACATTACTATAACCTATATTTTATTATAGCATTCATTTTATTAATATATTAACAGCGAGTGAATTTTCTCGTTGTCTTTTGTTTGATTAACGTTATCATAGAGACGCATCAGGAAAATCTGCCGTCACTTTAAGAGCGGCGCGGATCCAATATACGGTTACACGTGTGTTTTCATCTTTTCAACTGTCTGTGACATAACCAACTGTGTTTGCGAGAATATTGTGACTTTTTTTTGTGTATGTGTCCGTTCGTGTGCTGTGGAAAAGACGATGCGCATTATTCACAATGAGAAGCCGTTCTGTGCACACGTGTGCGTGTGTGTGTGTGTGTGTGTGTGTGCGCAGCACAGAAACAGCGCACAAGTCTTCTTTGCACTTGAATGTTTAAAATCGCATTAAAATCACATTTTTTGTGCGCACGTTTTGTATGTGTGCAGGGCACAGAAAACAGCGCGCGAGTCATTTGAGCTTGAATGGTTTAAAATCACATTAAAATGCACACACAGGAACCGATAAGCGGAATCGAAATGCGCGTTTCTTATAGAATCACCGGTTCTAAGAAATTTGGAACCGGTTCTCGATACCCATCCCTACTCTTCTCTTATATCGAAATCCTCCGACATTTCTCTTTAAAAGTTCTCGTTTTAGACTTCTAATTCGTGACCAGTGTTTTGTTTTGCTCTATCCTCTGCTCTTCCGCGTTCGTCAATACGTCATGCGTCGGGTCAGAGGTCACTCTTCCGCCGGAACTAGACTCGCGTGCGGCCGTCACCGGAAACCAGTGATTATAGTTTATAAAGTTATAAATATGGATATTTTTCTTCAGAAGGCCTTTATTAACCCCCTGGAGTCATATGGAGCTCTTTTATGATGGATGGATGCACTTTTTTGGGATTCAAAATCTCAACTCCCGTTCACTCCCATTATAAAACTTGGAAGAGCCAGGATATTTATACTTTAATGCCAGTTTTCAGTTGTAGGTGAAATGGTGTGTTGTGATGTGTTTTTTTTTTGTTAAACTTTCTTGAAATTCTTCAGGTATCTAGTCACATACAGGTGTTAGCACGGAAGAAAGTTCGAGAGTATCAAGCAGGTATAAAGGTAGGTTTGAAACGCAGCGGCGCATCGTTTCCCTCTTTGGTTACGGCGTCTCTCTCTCTCTCTCTCTCCTTCTCCTCTTCTACCTCCTCTTTTTCTTTTCTTCCTCTTTGGCTTTTCTGTTCTGCAGGTTTCTAGCCATTTGCAGGTTCTTGCCCGGAGAAAATCTCGCGAGATACAGTCAAAGCTGAAGGTATGCGCTTTCCTGCGGGTGGGGCGGGGCTTAATGGCATTTGCCTTTGCATAAACCAATGAGAGACTGCTATAAGTTCTAGGAGTCTATTGGCTGAATGCAATCCTGAGTTGAGAATGAGTGTTTGCATCAGTATTTGAGCTACGGAAGCTCAAGCCTGTGTCAAGTAGCGTAGTGCTTTGCGTTTGTTCGTAGGTGCATGATTGGCTGAGATCTTCGCCTGTTGGCTTTCCTGAGGCTCACTGTTTTCTCAACCCTTCCTTTCCTTGCATCCAGACTCCATGTGTCTGTCACCAGTACAGTTTTCACTTGTAAAATCTAGGCCTGTCTTGTTGGCCGATAAACGATATTATTGTCATTTTAAGTCCATTTTATGCCACTGAATATATAATCATAATATAACAGCATAATGCAAGTAGGCCTACACAGTTTCAAATGACAAACTTTTAATTCTTGAGAATGTTCTTTATAACATGTTTTTTCTCACTTCATATCGTCAGTCGAGTGTTTGAAATGTCCTTTTGTGAGCTGATGTGGCTTCTTATCACAGAATATTATTTTATAATATTCTATACAGTGATAAAAGCTTTGTGGATTAGCATTGAAGTATAAATATACTTTATTATTATGAAAATACCCGAGGAGGCTTGAAGAATTCCAATATATTGTTGCAGTCGTGTGTTTATTGTCTTCATGTTTAATCAGTCAAAGCGTTTCTATCATCTTTTTATTCAGTGATAGCTGTATTAGGGATTTCCTGGAAGATATATTACTTCTCTGAGGCATATTGGGAGTTTCTGCGCGAGGGCGCCCTCTGGCTTCCAGTATGAATGACAGACGTGTGTTTAGCGCTCAGTAATGCTCACTCCATTCTATTTTGGGGTAAAAAAATAGGAAAAATTAAACTTCTCTCTAAAGAAATGTATATGATAATCCATATGTTTTTCTCCAGTGTACAGAAGTTTCCAACAGTGGATGCTCTCATATTTCATATTAAAGACATGGACTCTGTTTTTGATTTTGCATACCCCCTGACAAAAATTAAGACATTATTGTCACAGATTTTTATAGTAATAATATAATATTTATAATAAATCTTTAGACCTTTCTAATGATTTTTAGTCATAGGCTGCCTGCATGTAAACAGGTAACCCTGCAGTTTTTCGTAAAGTTTTATGTAAAATATAAATGTTAGTATTACTATATTCTTATTATATTGTTATATTTATTCTTAAATACTCTTTATTTTTAATAATGTATTAATAATATTTCTTATTTTGTTTAATTTTTTATAATCATAATAATTATTATTAGTCATAATAATATAAATATATATATATATATATATATATATATATACACACACTACCAGTCAAAAGTTTGGAAACTGTACTATTTTGATTGTTTTTGAAAGAAGTCTCTTCTGCTCACCAAGGCTGCATTTATTTGATCAAAAATACAGTAAAAACAGTGTTATTGTAAAAATATTTTTACAATTTAAAATAACTTTTTTTCTATTTGAATATATTTTAAAATGCAATTTATTTCTGTGATTTAAAGCTGAATTTATCATCATTACTCCAGTCTTCAGTGTCACATGATCCTTCAGAAATCATTCTGATATGAGGATCTGCTGCTCAAGACACATTTATGATTATTATCAATGTTGAAAACAATGTACAATTTTTTTTTCAGGATTCTTTGATGAATAGAAAGTTCAAAAGAACAGCATTTATCTGAAATATAAAGCTTTTGCAACATTATAAATGTCTATACTGTCACTTGATCAATTTAATGCATCCTTGATGAATAAAAGTATTAATTTCTTCAAGTTCTTTCCCAAAAAAAAAAAAAAAAAACTCTTACAGACCCAAAACTTTTGAACGGTAGTATAATGTTACAAAAGCTTTCTATTTCAGATAAATACTGTTTCTATTCATCAAAGAATCCTAAAAAAAAATGTTTTACACAACTGTTTTCAACACTGATAATAATCATAAATGTTTCTTGAGCATCAAATCCTCATATTAGAATGATTTCTGAAGGATCATGTGACACTGAAGACTGGAGTAATGATGCTTTGATCATAGGAATAAATTACATTTTAAAATGTATTCAAATAGAAAACAGTTATTTTACATTTTAATAATATTTCACAATATTACAGCTTTTTTTGTGTTTTTAATAACATAAATGCAGCCTTGGTGAGCAGAAGAGACTTCTTCTAAAAACAATCAAAATAGTACAGTTTCCAAACTTTTGACTGGTAGTGTGTGTATGTATGTGTATGTGTGTATATATATATATAATTTGTAAAAAAAAAAAAAAAAAAAATCAAATTTTAAATTGCAATTTTAAATCCCCAAATCGTGCAGCCCTAATCTACAGATTTTCCCCTGACCTTTTCTCAGTAAAGTAAGAGTGCACACTATTGCTGAAAAACACAAAGCCTACTTAGCAGTCCAACAGGCCATATCTGCTGCTAAATGGAGGCGTGTTTTTAAAAAAGTTAAACTTCTTTTAACTTGAGTGCCGTTTTTATAACGGCGCGTCATGCACGAGATGTAAAAGACGTGGGCGCAGCGGTCAAACACGTTCGTCTAGTGCACATTTACATAGAAAAACAATGGAAAAACCACAGTGGAATGCAAAATACGCGTTCTCTGTGCAAATGAACTAGCCACTCCTGTAATGCTAGCTGTGAGCACCATTTCACGCCGTGATGTTTATATCTGAAACGGAACAGTTTGCAGCTTTAAAATCGAGTGCGTTTTGGACGTATTCTTCCAAACTGCCTGTAGCTGTCAGGAAAACACTATAACGCCTCGAATGACACCGCCTTTTTACCACTCTGTGTATGAAGGAGCATAATGGGCAATATATCGCGTCACCAAAAATGATCGAGGTCATGTCCGTATATGTGATAAGTTGATATATTTATTATCATGACAAGCCTAGTCAAATCTGTCTGAGATGAGACTGCGTATTAGCGCTTGAATGAAATGATTTTTGTGCAGATAATCTTGTGAGCAGGGTTTCCGAGACTTAAATTAGTTTAAAATAAAATAAATCCTATTAATATTAATTGGCCTGGGATATAATATATAGCTCTGTTCATGCTAAAAATGTTTTAGTGTTTTTAATTCAATTGGAAAAACAAAGTTTAAACACAGTTTTTTGTTGTTGTTACACTGAGGATAAGGGCATGTGTGAAACATTAATGTGTAGAATTTGCATTAATAGCCATGCAGTATTTTTGACAACTTCTTTTTCATGTTTTAGTCTGGTTGCATTTTAGATGAGTGTTTAGCGCCACCTGCCAGTGTATATATGAACTACTAGACAGCAGTTGAATTCTTTTCAGAAATGCATATTTTTATTATGAGTGCTTATTAGATTGTTTTTGTTCAGATAGATTATGAAAAGACTGGACTTGCAGTATGTGGTACGTTTGTTTTCCCGTAAAGTACAACCATTTCTGCCTGGCAAGCTGTTCATAGGCGAATATTTTATAAAAAATGTCACACAAGCCATTTTAAGTTCTAGAAAATAGTCTCTACAATAGAATTGACTGACTAGTTTGTCGTTAGCATACATCCAAAGGTTTTCTGTTAGAGACAATAGGTTTAGTAAAATTGCTCTCAAAATATTGTACTAATGGTCTTTTTTTCTTTTTGATTCAGGCCATGAACTTGGTAAGTGTGGATTTGAATTGTGCGAATTATTGTTGACTTTTTATTTTTGCTTGGCTTTGCTTGGCTGTCCTGCACAGGTTCAGCTTACATCCAGCACTTCTCTGGCCCTGCGGTGTGCATAGATTTGCTCATAATTCTTGTGTAAATAATGTGCCTGGCCGTTTTGCTCTCTTTCCATGTCGCCCCTCCGTTTTATGATGTACTGCAGGCTTTTTAAATTCAAGAAATTTAATTGTGATCCCACCACTTATTGTGGTCGTGCTTCCGAGTCTTTTTATTATCCACGTTCATTCCTCATAATGCAATGTGACGTGCTTCACGCTCAGCCTCTGGAAAACTGGAGTTTTATGCCAAACGTATAGTTAAATTCTGCTTTCATTTGTGAGGCTTGTTTTTGATGGGCCATAATTTAATACCCGTGATGAAGGAGCTTAACCAGGATGATTTAGGTGAATACTGTGAGCTTGAAGACAAAACTGGAAAGTGGTTCAAAAACGTGTAGGTTTGTTGTTTTGTTGGCTGTACCATAGTTGATATAATCTGTCAGTATTGCTTTTGCTTTTTTCAGAGATGCTAAATAAACAGGCTTAATGGAAAAACTCCATGTTCAATATCCAATTACAATAACTGGCTATTGAAATAGCTACATAATTAGTGTTTTTAAGGCAGCACTGAATTGACATTATTTAAACATTATTAGGGTTTGTTCTAAACCACTAAAGTTGTGTATTAAACTTTCAGGCTGAACAGTTTAAAGGATTAGTTCACTTCAAAATGAAAATTTCCTGATCATCTACTCACCCCCATCTCATCCAAGATGTTCATGTCTTTCTTTCTTCAGTCAAAAAGAAATTCAGTTTTTTGAGGAAAACATTCCAGGATTTTTCTCCACATAATGGACTTTAGTGGGAACCAACGGTTGAAGGTCCAAATCAATGCAGTTTCAGAGGAAGGGCTTCAGAGGCTCTGCACGATCCCAGACGAGGAATAGGGTCTTATCTAGACAAACCAAAAAAAATAAACATTTATATACTTTTTAACCTCAAATGCTCAACTTCGTATGACGTCATCACGTCGGAAAGGTCACGCCCGTGATGTAGGTGGAAGTACCGACCCAGTGCCGAAAAACTCCATCTCATGTTCTCCTCCAACTTTAAAATTGTCCGTCATTGTTGTTTTACCTTTATTTTTGTAAAGGGCGTTTGATTTAGTCTTTGCACGTTTGTTTTAACACTGGGTCAGTACTTCCACCTACATCACGCGTGACCTTTCCGACATGATGACGTCATACGCCGTGAAGAATCACAACAGAAGTCGAGCATTTGTGGTTAAAAAGTATATAAATGTTTATTTTTTGTGAAAATGTCCGATGGTTTGTCTAGATAAGACCCTATTCCCCGGCTGGGATCGTGCAGAGCCTCTGAAGCCCTTCCTTTGAAACTGCATTGGTTTGGACCTTCAACCGTTGGTTCCCATTGAAGTCCATTATGTGGAGAAAAATCCTGGAATGTTTTCTTCAGTCGAAAAGAAATTAAGACATGAACATCTTGGATGAGATGGGGGTGAGAAGTGAAGTGAATTGATCCTTTAACGATAGTTTCAGCCTTAGATATGCTGTATAATTAAAAAAAGGTTATAGACCTGACTTGCATTGTTAGGATGTTCAGCATTCTAAAATCTAACCAACAGCAATGACATCATCGTATTATTTGCGTGCTGATTTAATTGGTCTTCTTTCTGACATGTGTTTGCATACTTGGGATTTTTTTTTCCTCATTCTTGCATCTATTTAGTCATCTAAATCCGCCTTTATGCTTCAGAGATGCAGAGATATGTGTTGATTTGTGTACAGCTGAAAGAAAACAAGACGTGATAGGGCTGTCAAAAAATGGCTGGAAAACCGCAAGAGGGCGCAATAAGCACAATATTAATGCACTGCATTAAATTGTTTTTTTTTAAAGCAATATAGTAACATGATTGTACAAAAAAGTGCACAGCGTTTAAAATAACGTTTATAAATGAAATACGCATATGCATAAACAATTATGAGCAATACAGCATCTTGTAGTTATGCATAGTTTAAAGGGGTCATGAACTGAGAAATCGAATTTTCCTTGAGCCTTTGACATATAAGAGGTACTATAAGATTCAGAGCTGAAAACGTACTTGTTAGTCCAAAAGAATCTTTTATTGTAACCAAGCCCAGAAAACGACTCATTGTGAATGAGCCTATAATAGATGGTGAAAGACCGCCTCTGCAGAAGATCAACGCCTACTTCATCATCGCAACTTTGGCCCCGCACACTGGCGTGTTAGTGAGATGACGAGGAGAGAAGAGCGATACAGGATCACTGGACTAAAAATAACATTACCTTCCAAAGGATCCTAATGCTAGGAATGTGCTTATTTATTTTCAACAATGTGAATGTCTCAGTTGAGCATTATTTATTTGTATTCACTACATTTCACTGTGGATTCTTTGGGAAATCAGTCGCAATTTCGGTGTTCGAGTTTATCAGTGACTCTCGCCTGAACTCCCGTGATAATCAACGAATCTCTTATTTACATTGTGTTTGCACTGTTAGTTATGATGAAAGCATTCGTGAGAGAGCAGAAATCGAGTTACAATGACGAGATCACGGCACTCATGAGCTCAACATGTCTGTGATCGGCTACAATGATCATCACTGCAACCTTTCATGCCACCATCTGAATATAATGCTATAGATCTAAATATAATGCTATAGACCTGAATATAATGCTATAGATCTAAATATAATGCTATAGACCTGAATATAATGCTATAGATCTGAATATAATGCCATAGACCTGAATATAATGCCATAGATCTGAATATAATGCCATATAGATCTAAATATAATGCTATAATCAACACTTTTCTTGATTAGTTAACCTTGAGAGCTATAATAGTAACAAGATGCTAAAAGTTTAATATGTAATACTAGCTATTTCATATGCAAAGATGTCAGCCAATCACAGCAGTGAGCGTTTACACTGAAGTCTCACAGCAGCCAATCACAGCAGTGGGCGTTTACACTGAAGTCTCACAGCAGCCAATCACAGCAGTGGGTGTTTACACTGGAGTCCCACAGCAGCCAATCACAGCAGTGGGTGTTTACACTGGAGTCCCACAGCAGTCAATCACAGCAGTGGGCGTTTACACTGAAGTCTCACAGCAGCCAATCACAGCAGTGAGCGTTTACGCTGAAGTCTCACAGCAGCCAATCACAGCAGTGGGCGTTTACACTGAAGTCTCACAGCAGCCAATCACAGCAGTGGGCGTTTACACTGAAGTCTCACAGCAGCCAATCACAGCAGTGGGCGTTTACACTGAAGTCTCACAGCAGCCAATCACAGCAGTGACAGCAGCAATTATTTTTTAATTATGTAAAAATCATACTAACATTATGAGTGCACCCCAGGAAACATCATAAAACAATAAAACAAGGCAGTTCATGACCCCTTTAATACAAATAGCAGAAGCGCCAATCACACAGAGTACTTTTTTGCGTTTAAAAACATGAGATGCAGTGGAATGGGGAAAATCCCCACAATGTTTTTTAGAAGTTGAACTTCTTTAAACTTTACATGTTTTTCTAAACGTGCTCACGAGTGCAGCAATCAAAGATGTCCGTCTAGCGCTTGTTTACATAGAAAACAATGTAAAAAATTAGCGTAGAAAGTGCATTCTGTGTGAACGGTTTGGTTACGGTTTTGATGTAACCAAGATCATCTCTGCATTGAGCTTCTTCTTTTTGATAAACAATGCCGCAGCAGCACATCAAGTGGGTTCAACTGGATAGGCTCAGAAAAGCATTAAAAAGCAACGACTTTTACATCATCATCACATCTCATGCGCCACTGATATGGCTGACTGACGCACACACACCTAACATTCAAATGCACCGTTTTTTTATTTGAAATTCTAATTATAATTTGACAGCCCTAACATGTGAAGCCTAAAACATCAACTTACCTGAAACTTTAACACATTTTCTTTGCTGTCTTGCAAACACTGGAAATGCAAATCAATTGGTGCTCTCTGATTTCCTATTATTTCCCCTTTTTCTAATGCTTTTATCTTGCTTCATTATAAATCAGCAGGCTGCTTTGCATTAAAATTAACAGTATTCCTTGCCATGATTGTCGTATTTTCTCCTGGATTATCCCGCTCACCTGGGTCTCCCTCTCCTCAGGATCAAGCATCCAAAGACAAGGCTCTCCAGAACATGGCGGCACTCTCTTCCGCTCAGATCGTGTCTCCGAGTCTAATCAAGACCTCGCTTCCGCCTCTTCCGCAGTCGCCTTACCCTCCATCTGCACGAGTACGCTTTAGATGGTTACTTCCAGATCAAATGCAACTATTTCAACACATTATGAAGTGATTTGATTGCTTTCGTTGTTTTGTTTTCCAGTTCTGGCCGACCCCCATCCCAGGTCAACCTGGACCCTCTCAGGAGTGAGTAACTCATGAATTCATACGTTGTGTTTCTCGGTGTGTTTGTGTTTCTGGCACATTTAATGGATCACGTTTTTATGTATCAGGCTGGTTCTTAAGCACAACCCAGGGAGAAGTCCTGGGCTTGGCCGCACCAGCTACGCGTAAGTTCTCTCTACAGAGCTTGAACTGATATTTAGCTAGCACTAGCGCTGCCTCACTGCTAGAGATGGGAATCGTAAAGGATTACGATTGGTCGTTCACATCTCAGAGCTGAAAAAGTCTCAAGAAATGGGCGTGTAAAGCTGTGGAAAAGTGGGAGTAGAAGGTGGGAAAGGAGAGGAAAACAACCAATAAAGCATAGACCTCCAACACATTATTCAGACACATGAATATTAAAACATGAGTTGAGGGCACCTTGATGGATTTTAACCCCTTACAGCACACCCCCCATTTTGGCAAGTGGGACATAAATGACATACCCAAAATAAAAAGGTTGCTGCTCATAAGACATTCTGAATAGACACATAACCAACATATATTTAGAGAAAGCCAACACTTTACAGTTCAAGACTCAGAATTACTCATGCTGTTATTAATATGGAGATATATAAGCTCAAACTTAAAAAATATTAAGAATATATTTGTTAAATGTATAAAAATATAATGTGTCTGTGTTGTAGAAACTTAGAAACTCAGTGCAGCTGAAGCCACAAGTCTGCTCATGCTTCATTTCAAATCTGAGGATGATATCTCTAAAACTATGCACTTTATAAAACATTTTGTAAGACCAAGTCATGTGAGTTTTTAGAGAAGGCTAATAAGATGCTAATAATATATTTTATTGCCCTGTAAACACCATTTGCAGTCTATTATCTAAAGTCTGGCGAGGAGAACTGCTCCATTCACGTTTCTATTGTTCTCACTCGACAAACCTTTCATAGTTCTGTCGATATGAGACTTAATCTTCATTAATCTTTTATCATTATTCTTTTGTTTGTATTCAGCCATTATTAGCCTTTATTCTGGCATTATGGCTTGCCCATCGCACCACTTTGATCCCTCTATACATTAATCCACCTATTATCTGAAGTCTTTCTAGAAAACCAAAAAAGAGCATATTCTTGGGACCTCATGTGAATTCTTTTAACAAGTTAGTTTATGGAATAGAATAGCTCCTGGAGCAACGGGTGCATTAGAGCTACAATTAGCATCAAGCTACATAACACAATTTAAAAGATTAATATTACACTTTTACTCAAAACTCACTTTAAACCACCATTGAATGTTTGTATTAACTTCCGATCGTGATCTAATGTGGATTTTAGTCATATAAGGATGTTGAAATATGTTATGTATAGCCGTTTATGTGCAGCTAATCTCTACACCTGCTTAACATATATGCACATATATTTCATTTGAAGATATGTGCGCATACATGGCGCTGGTTCATGTTTAGAGCACTAGAGTATATGAAATATGCCCATAAAAACGTTGCGAGTGTTGTTAAACTCATCCTGGTGTTCCACGCAGAAACCGCTCTCATTTGAGTATGTTTGAGTAAGCAGAACTTTTATTTTGTACTCATACATTTTAATTACACTTAACTTGTAATATTTAAGTAAGTTAATTATATTTTATGATGGCCATTCTTTCTCATCACATTCGGATCAAAGCTCAATTTTACTGTAGATTCATGATGGTGGTGCATGAAATCCCCAAATTTTGATTCCCAGCCTTATTCATTGGCAACATACTAAACGAATTCCTCTCTGCATGATGGGCTCTGTGGTCTCAGCCTCTGTTGAGATCTCTGGAGCATGTGTGTTATCAGACGTGAGCTAGCGCACATGACTTTTGTCACGTTGCACTCCCGCACTGAAGTAGGTGAACTTACGCTTGGCTGATACGGCCGAAACAAACAGTTGTGGGATAAGTGAAATGTCAAGGTGTGAAATATACCAACCAAAAACAATTTCTGTGCTTAACAAAGGGTTCCTACAGTCGGGGACAACTGGAATTTGTGTTTTTTAGGACTTGAAAAGTTATGGAATTAGTAAGTGATAATATACAGTCAGCTAGTCATTATCACAAAATAACCTGCTATATATCGAATTAATAAATGTATGGACAAGAAATATCGATTTCAGTTTCAGAGTATATTTTTTAAAGTCTATTTCTATAAATAATATATATATTTTCTAGTTATGCTCTGCTCTAAATTATTTAATGAGCTAGATATTGCTCTTGTCTGGCCTAAAACTTGTATATAAGCCATAGTGATGTTCAATTTGTGAGCGAATCATTCTTTTGAGTCAGTTCTTTCCAAGTGATTCATTTGCACTGGTTCACAAATCGATCTAAATGATTCATTAACGAATCAGTCTGAAGCAAAATGATTTTTAACTCTTTCCCCGCCAGCATTTTTGATCACTTTCACAAAAATGTCATGGCCCCCAGAATATTTTGTTGTATGAATATCTGAACATGCAATATATCAAAAGAAAGAACAGACCTTCTGCTTTTAAACAAAAAAACACGTTTTATTCTAGCTTCATGCATTCTTTTTTTTCTCAACACTTGAATGTGGGTAAGTTTCATTAAAAAAAAAAAAATAACATTTTGATAAAATCGCTTTTTTGTCAAAGACTACATCCAGATCAGATTCAGAACGATGATCAAACACAGATGGAGTAGATCGAGTCCATCAACACCCCAAAGTCCTATAGCTCGTCCTGGGTCGACATTTCATTCAGTAACATTAGGCAGTTTTGATTTATATGCTGTTTAATGTTTGATGATTGCGTTATTTTACACTATATCGCCAAAAGTTTCGGGACGCCTGCCTTTACATGCACATGAACTTTAATGACATCCCGTTCTTAATCCGTAGGGTTTAATATGGAGTTGGCCCACCCTTTGCAGCTATAACAGCTTCAACTCTTCTGGGAAGGCTTTCCACAAGGTTTAGGAGTGTGTTTATAAGAATCTTTGACCATTCTTCTAGAAGCGCATTTGTGAGGTCAGGCACTGATACACTTGGCACAGTGCAGTCAGGCAAGTACCGTTCTCCTGGCAGCCTCCAAACCCAGACTCGTCCATGGGATTGGCAGACAGAGAAGCGTGATTGGTCACTCCAGAGAACACGTCTTCACTGCTCTAGAGTCCAGTGGCGGCGTGCTTTACCCCACTGCATCCCACGCTTTGCATTGCACTTGGTGATGTAAGGCTTGGATGAGCTGCTCGGCCACGCTTGAGTTCACTGAGCTCCTGAGAGCGACCCATTCTTTCACAAATGTTTGTAGAAGCGTCTGCATGCCTAGTGCTTGATTTATACACCTGTGGCCATGGAAGTGATTGAACACCTGAATTCAATGATTTGGAGGGGTGTCCCAATACTTTTGGCAATATAGTGTAGATACGTATGCTTCTGCTTGCATATGATATTGTTTGTTTTTTTGCGTCTTCTTCGCATGTGTTTGGTTCAGGAGATTCAGCGCCCCCTAGCGTATAACAGTGAAATCGCTGTCTTTCTCATAAAAGACAAGACAACGTGTCAGTGGCAAGGAAAGAGGAAACAATCCTTGTCCAGTTGTCTCAAATGATTGGAAATGGTCAAAAAGTGTGGGAACCCTAATAAGAGAATGTTTAACCCAAGTAAATAACTTTAAATAATAACTTGAATTTGATTCTAACAAATCCTAAACACTTTTTCAGCATCAAGCCATTTGCACAAACTCCTTACCCAAACCTATCAGGACCTGTTCAACCCCCCTTATCATGTAAGTGTACTAGTACACTAGTAGCCCGTTTCGGGCACAGCTCACGTCTGCCACCATTTCTTCTCTGTTTATGTCTGTGGTTGAGTCTAACTAGCGCCCTCTTGTGTTTGTCCAGCTTATGAGCCTCTGGCCCCGCCTCCCCCGCCGGTTGCCACCGCAGTGCCCGTGTGGCAGGATCGCACCATCGCCTCATCCAAACTGCGTCTTCTGGAGTACTCCGCGTTCATGGAGGTCCCGCAGGACCAGGACTCTGTGAGTAGAGATGAGTGCTCCACCCAAATGCGCTTATCTGCTGAGCAGATGCTTGAAAAGTAGTGAAAATGCTTTTAGTTTGCATTCTTGTAATTTAAACTATTTTCTTTTTTCATTTTTCAAGTACATTATCAGTATAATAATAACAGTAAAAAGCTGGATTAACATAAATTTCATAATATTTGGATTGCCTTTAGCATTGGAGGTGATAATTTTTTAATAATCAATAACATTTTAAGTAATGTAGTTAACTAATGTTAACAAATAAAGTACAGTTGTTTTTACATATTCAATTTTTATTTTGCATCCTTCATTGAAAATTAAAAGCAGATGGGGTGTATAGGTTAGCACTTTTATTAAAACCTGTAGTGAAGTTGCATACAGAAATACGGACGGCTCCTAAATTAAATTAATTTTAATAACAATATATTTCACATTTCTCTTTACAGTACAGCAAACACCTGTTTGTTCACATTGGCCAGACCAACCCCTCCTACAGCGACCCTCTGCTGGAGGCGGTGGACATCCGACAGATCTACGACAAGTTCCCTGAGAAGAAGGGAGGACTCAAGGAGCTGTACGAGAAGGGCCCTCAAAACGCGTTCTTCCTCGTCAAATTTTGGGTGCGTCACATCAGCTATATCTCATTATATAGCACGATTCTGGATACATTGAGAAGCGTGGCTTTTTTAAAAAAAAATCTACATTATTCTCTCACGATTCTGAATAGACAACTAAACAAAATGACATGATTTACTAGAGGTTTTGACAAAATTTGAATCGCTGCTGTCTATTAAAAAAATATTTAATTTTAATTTTAAAAAATGTATCGGTTTAATGAATGATTCAATCACTCACTCGTAAAGACGTCACGTGTTCCATTACTGGATCGATCAGCATTTTTGAACGAATCTCTTGAATGAATGATTCAATGACAAATATATTTTTAACAGTCACTTGTCGCCACCTACTGGTGTAACGATGCAATTGATACAAAGGTGATTTACTTTATTTTTATCGATACCGTAGACATCAGTGTTTATATCAAAACTATAAACTTTTATCCCAGTACTTCAGTGATAATTTGAATTATTTAGTAAAACAGAAATAATGATACTGTGTGGTTGAAAAGACTGAAGCTGTTTCATACCTATACATACCAACACAGATCTGAATGTACATTGTGATCGTACTTGTCAAAGGTTTAAAGTAGATATCGATACTAAATTTCTCTGCTGATACTGATAGCCGATTATTCAGAATGATATCTACCGATTATTCAGAATGATATCTGCCGATACCGATAGCCGATTATTCAGAATGATATCTGCCGATACCGATAGTCGATTATTCAGAATGATATCTGCCGATACCGATAGTCGATTATTCAGAATGATATCTGCCGATACCGATAACCGATTATTCAGAGTGATATCTGCCGATACCGATAGCCGATTATTCAGAATGATATCTGCTGATACCGATAGCTGATTATTCAGACTGATATCTGCCGATACCGATAGCTGATTGTTCAGAATGATATCTGCCGATACCGATAGTCGATTATTCGGAATGATATCTGCCGATACCGATTATTCAGAATGAGATCTGCCGATACCGATAGCTGATTATTCAGACTGATATCTGCCGATACCGATAGCTGATTATTCCGAATGATATCTGCCGATAGCCAATTATTCAGAATGATCGATTATTCAGAATGATATCTGCCGATACCGCTGGCCGATTATTCAGAATGATATCTGCCGATAGCCAATTATTCAGAATGATCGATTATTCAGAATGATATCTGCCGATACCGCTGGCCGATTATTCAGAATGATCGATTATTCAGAATGATATCTGCCGATACGCTAGCCGATTATTCAGAATGATATCTGCCGATACCGATAGTCGATTATTCGGAATGATATCTGCCGATACCGATAGCTGATTATTCAGAATGATATCTGCCGATACCGCTGGCCGATTATTCAGAATGATCGATTATTCAGAATGATATCTGCCGATACGATAGCCGATTATTCAGAATGATATCTGCCGATACCGATAGTCGATTATTCGGAATGATATCTGCCGATACCGATAGTCGATTATTCGGAATGATATCTGTCGATACCGATAGCTGATTATTCAGAATGATATCTGCCGATACGATAGCTGATTATTCAGAATGATATCTGCCGATACGATAGCCGATTATTCAGAATGATATCTGCCGATACGATAGCCGATTATTCAGAATGATATCTGCCGATACCGATAGTCGATTATTCGGAATGATATCTGCTGATACCGATAGCTGATTATTCAGAATGATATCTGCCGATACCGATAGCTGATTATTCAGAATTGATATCTGCTGATACGATAGCCGATTATTCAGAATGACAGGGTATAACCTGCCCTGATCATCGGCTGTTTTTAGTGAAAATAATTGCTTTTATCGGCCGATACCGACTATTTTCATAATATTATCTGCCGATAGCTGATTATTCAGAATATTATCTGCTGATAGCCGATTATTCAGAATGAGATCTGCTGATACCGATAGCTGATTATTCAGAATATCTGCCGATACCGATAGCCGATTATTCAGAATGATATCTGCCGATACCGATAGTCGATTATTACAGAATGATATCTGCCGATACCGATAGTCGATTATTCAGAATGATATCTACCGATAACTGATTATTCAGAATGATATCTGCCGATACCAATAGCCGATTATTCAGAATGATATCTGCCGATTATTCAGAATTATATCTGCCGATACCGATAGTCTATTATTCAGAATATCTACTGATAGCCGATTATTCAGAATGATATCTGCTGATACTGGTTATTCAGAATGTTATTTACCGATAACTGATTATTCAGAATGATATCTGCCGATACCGATAGCCGATTATTCAGAATGATATCTGCCGATACGATAGCCGATTATTCAGAATGACAGGGTATAATCTGCCCTGATCATCGGCTGTTTTTAGTGAAAATAATTGCTTTTATCGGCCGATACCGATTATTTGCAGATACATCAGTGCATCTCTATTTAATAGACTTAGCAAATTCATTGTCATTTAGCAAATACGATCATGTGGGTGTTTGAATCGAGATCTCCACCTTTAATGATTAATCATGCAGCTCTAATCTCATTTATGTGAATATGCACGTAACTTTCACAGAAAATTACTTTGGTGCTAGCATGATTATTTTGACACGTACCTGCCTTGTTTTGGTTTTGTTTTATTTCTGAGGACATGAAGGATTCCTCAAAGATTGAATCTAGTTGGTTGCAGCATCTCATGCACTACAGTACTGAGTTTATTTCTTCTTTCAGGCGGATCTGAATAACAGTGGCGTCCAGGATGGACCGGGCTCCTTCTACGGAGTCAGCAGTCAGTACAGCAGCTCAGAGAACATGACCATCACCGTCTCAACCAAAGTCTGCTCCTTCGGGAAGCAAGTGGTGGAAAAAGTGGAGGTGAGTCTGATCGCCAACAGGATTAAAATGACTGAAAAGTGCCAGTGCTTCTCTTCTAAAAACCCTGTTTGGATTTACAGACGGAGTACGCTCGTGTTGAGGGAGGCAAGTGTTTGTATCGAATCCATCGCTCTCCCATGTGCGAATATATGATCAACTTCATCCACAAGCTCAAGCACCTGCCTGAGAAATACATGATGAACAGCGTATTAGAAAACTTCACCATCTTACAGGTAAAATGACCAAGAATATTTCATAGTTGATTGTTAACAGTCAAGCTTTCATGTTTATATTTATTAAGCAGGAAAAATGGGCAAGCGTAAGGATTTGAGCGAGTTTGACAAGGGCCAAATTGTGATGGCTAGACGACTGGGTCAGAGCATCTCCAAAACTGCAGCTCTTGTGGGGTGTTCCCGGTCTGCAGTGGTCAGTATCTATCAAAAGTGCTCCAAGGAAGGAACAGTGGAGAACCGGCGACAGGGTCATGGGCGGCCAAGGCTCATTGATGCACGTGGGGAGCGAAGGCTGGCCCGTGTGGTCCGATCAAACAGACGAGCTACTGGAGCTCAAATTGCTACAAAGTTAATGCTGGTTCTGATAGAAAGGTGTCAGAATACACAGTGCATCACAGTTTGTTGCGTATGGGGCGGCATAGCCGCAGACCAGTCAGGGTGCCCATGCTGACCCCTGTCCACCGGTGAAAGCGCCAACAGTGGCACGTGAGCATCAGAACTGGACCACGGAGCAATGGAAGAAGGTGGCCTGGTCTGATGAATCACGTTTTCTTTTACATCATGTGGATGGCCGGGTGAGTGTGCGTGGCTTACCTGGGGAACACATGGCACCAGGATGCACTATGGGAAGAAGGCAAGCCGGCGGAGGCAGTGTGATGCTTTGGGCAATGTTCTGCTGGGAAACCTTGGGTCCTGCCATCCATGTGGATGTTACTTTGTTGTTACAAATTCCCCAGATCTCAATCCAATCGAGCATCTGTGGGATGTGCTGAACAAACAAGTCCGATCCATGGAGGCCCTACCTCGCAACTTACAGGACTTAAAGGATCTGCTGCTAACATCTTGGTGCCAGATACCACAGCACACCTTCAGGGTCTAGAGCTCAGGTCAAGGGCTGTTTTGGCAGCAAAAGGGGGACCAACACAATATTAGAAACGGTTTATATTAGGACCTGATCGTGTATATATGTATGTTATTTTATAAATATGGTGAAATATGATTTGTCATATCGCTCACCCATAGATGTGTGAAATACACATTACATGAATGAAATCAGTGTTTTTGTTTTTCTGTGATAGTAATTCTCTGCACTTTTGTCTTCTGTGTGTGACTTTCTGCAGGTGGTGACCAACAGGGAAACCCAGGAGACTCTACTGTGTATAGCGTTTGTATTTGAAGTGTCGACGAGTGAACACGGGGCGCAGTACCACGTCTATAGGCTCATCAAGGACTAGCACGGCCGCGAGCTGTTCGGTCAACAGACTTCTGTTGCTTTGCACAGTCCCTCCGTCACACACATGGAGGAATACGCCAAAATGTCCAAACATCGGAGGAATACGCCAAAATGTTACACAGAACCAAAATGTTTTGCTTCTGTTCTGATCCTGGTGCAGAATTTAATTGAGTCTTTAAGGACATAAAAAAAACTATAGTATTACTCTGTTTAAAAAAAACAACAACTTTTTTTGTATTTGTTTTTAAATGCCTTAAATACGAAATGGGTCACGTTGGTTTTGTTGCATATACAGATCATAGATGTCTTTTAAGCATCGTTGTGTCTCCATGGAGGGAATGTGAATGTGTGGATGGGAAAGAATGTCATGGAAGACAATGTGTGCCGTTTATAAGTGGTGCATGCAGCATTTTACAGTGATATAAGAAGGGTGAATCTCATGAAGAATCTCATTTTACTCTAAAATCAAAGGAAAAATACATACCATACACATATGCATGAAATATATGGTATAAAATGTTTACCATATGCATTATAAACATTATGTATGGTAAATATTTGCCCGTTTTGTTTTTTTTTTTCCTTTTTTTTTTTTTTTAACTCCCTTTAGATGCAAATGTATGGTTTATAATGCATATGGTATATATTTTATAATATACCAAATGCATATGCATGGTAAATATTGTATAAAATATATATGATGCATTATAAACCTTATGTATAGTATATGTTTTCTCTTTTTTTCTTCTTTTTTTTACTCCCTTTAGATGCAAACGTATGGTACGTAAGGTTTATAATGCGTATGGTATATATTTGATAATATACCAAAATGCATATGCATGGAATATATGGTATAAAATATATACCATATGCATTATAAACCTTATGTATGGTGCATATGGTTTATAATGCATATGGTATATATTTGGCTATTTTAGGACTATTGTTGCATTTTGACATTATTTTCATAATGCATGTTGCCTCCCTAAATTCTTACCATAATGCAACAGAAAACGTTATTTTCATAACTAAGACAGAAATCATCATGTTTGGATGCAAGGACTTTTTTAATTGGCATAAATGCAGTACTATTATTACTAGCATTATATTACTCAGAATTTGTCATCAATATGTCATAATGCAATAAAAAAAAGTTTTATTTTAGTGTGAAATATGACCTGACATGTTCTTGACAGGTTTCATGAGATTCACCTGATTTGTAAACGAGGACCAGGTCGGCCAGCGGAGGGTTTACATTCATTTTTATTAAGGACAGACCGAACACTGCAGTTACTTTTTTTTAATTTTTTTTTTTAAACAAAGCCTTTTCCTGGCCTTTAACCGAATAACACAAGATTTCAGTTGTGCAGATGTTAGAAATGTTTGAACGACACAAGAGGCGTCAGAAAGCGTTTTGCGGGTACGAAAGGATTTAGAGTAGTTGACCCAGATGTGAGTGCCTTTCTTCAAAGAACATGAGTTGATTGATACTCTGAAGTGCCTTTTGACTACCTCTCTAGGATTAGATAACGCGATCAATTTCCTTACATGACAAAGTATTTGACTCTGCTGTTCATTGAAGATACGTGAACTGAGGAAAGGTCTGATTGGTGAAACGTCAAGCCTGTCGGGCTCAGTGAGAAACGGCTTCACAGTTACTGCCCGTCGAGATTTTATACCTTTAATCCTGGAACAATACCTCGATAGAGTTGCTGTCGTACTTTCTGGTGCTTTAAACCCTCAGAATCTTCACAACGTGGAGTAACAAGTACGAGGGTAACAAGTGCATTTACCTGTCGGATCCATTGGTTTTGAGCTAAGCATCAGATTTCTTTTTAGTATTCCTGGTGTTCAAGTGTAAAAGGGAAAGTCATTGATTTCTCCATGTACGTCGACACAACTGTGTGTTATAGTTCCTATTGTTTGTGCATCTTTTTTTACTCCCTTTACATGTAAAGTCGGTCTCTTCACGATTACGTCTTGATTACATGAATGCACCGTTTTTACAGAACTATGCCATTTTGAGATCATGGGTGTCTTTTGCTACTACTGAAAATGGATCCATGTTTATTTTCCCCTCAGAGAACTTGAATTTTAGATCTGATTTGATGATTTAAATGCCCGTACTTGATGAAGCCATGTAGCAGTTTCGTCCCACTTGCCCTTTAAATTCAAAGACGGCACGGTTTATGTATGAAAGATGTTCTTGGGATGGTTTTTAGTCATGAGTTGGCACTCGCTGATAGCAGTTTTATGTCTTGATCAGTTTTGAAGGTACTGCTAATTCTTGGGTACACCTTAATGTATATTGGTACAATCTTAACCTTCATTTTCATGTTTGACGAGAGTTTCCTCAATTGTATTTTTTCCTTACAGGCTTTTTTGTTTCCTTTTTTTTTTTTTTTATAATTATTGTTATTATGATTATTAATTTTATGTTTGCTCTTTGACTTTAGATTGATCCTATATGCATACATTGAAAATTCTGTGTGTTCTGTTATTTTATGCCATAATCTAAGTGGTGTTGGCAAAAGCTTTCCCCGTTTTTAACAGTTCCCTTGTTGGTTGTGCATTGCAGTTATGTATCGAATATCTTCAATGTTAGGGGTTTGTACAATATAATCAACCATGTATAGCAATACCAATAAAATGGCATGGGTCTCCTCGGACCGTATTTCTTAAAACACACTTACAACTTTGTAATAGTGTCTTATTCTCTTTTACAACAACGATGTGGACAATCTTAAAGGCACAATATGTAAGATTTTTGGATTAAAATATCCAAAAACCACTAGAACAGTGTTATACATTTTTTTTTTTTTGACTTGTGAACTTACATTATCCCAAATGTTTCCAAGAATGTTTAAATCCAGAGAAATAAGCCATTTTAACCAGGACACGGACCGTGTCATACCCATGTTACCCTCGATTTCCGACCATGGAAACACAAAGCCGCTTTAATATATGACGTGTTTTATTAGACAGGTGAGCAACTGTTTGGATCATTCATGGACAGAAACTAATCATTGTTCAACACAGTTAGTCTTATTGTTTAAATCTGGTGTTCTTGATTTACCGCGAGTACCATGTTTTACCATGCCTAATATGATCTAGCTCACTGCAGTGTGAACAAGTATCTCGTAGTGCCGAGCGAACGCACAGAGTAGCATTATAACATAACTTTAACACACTCAAATGTGTGTAATATGATAAAATAGCTCTGCGTTCCCCCACATACACATGAGCGGAAGAAGCGGAAGCGCTCGTCTGCGGTAGAATAAAAGCTCCGCTGCTCTCGAGCCATTTGTCGCGCTTGTCTTTCATTAGCAATCGCTTCAGCGACCCCAGTAACGTTAATAATCTTATCCATGAACGTGATTTCTGCCCGAGTCCTGTCTGATTCTTTTTCATCGGCTGTGAGGTGAGGACTACAACTCCCATGATTCCACGCTCAATCTCGGCATCATCAAGCTACGCCTTTGGCGACCTCTAGCGGCGAAAAACTACATAGTGTGCCTTTAATGAAAGCAAAGAAGAATAGTGTTTTGTAATGAATTATCACCAACTGCAGCTTAACTGGCTATTGAGGAAGAGATAGCATTCCTCTCACAAAAAAAGTACTATGGCGTTTTGATGTGGAATACTATGGTAAATGTCCAAAAACGTTCATACGAGTTGTGGAAGTTCTTCTTTCAGAGGGTGCTTCAGGATAAAAAAATATTTATTATTATTATTTTTACTCTAGATAGTACTTTTGTGTCAATATATCAATTTCAATGATTCTTATTTTTCCGCGCCCAAATAAATTTAAAATGTTTACCAACGGCCATTATTCACCAACGCATGTGATTGGTCTATCCTGGAAAGCGCTGAGAAAAGTATTTGTATGATGTGACTGCACCAGAATAATGTTTAATCGCTGTTTAATTGTAATTACGCAGTGAATAAGGAAGATATAGCATTCCTCTCACAAAAAGTACTTTGGTGTTTTGATATATACTCATAGGTACTCGGAATATTATGGTAAATGTCCAAAAACATACGAGTTGCAGAATATCTTCCTCCAGAGGGCGCTTCAGGGGGAAAAAAATATGTATTATTATTTTTACTCTAGAAAGTACTTTTGTGTAAATATATCAATTCCAATTATTCCTTTTTTGCGCGCCTAAATAAATTTAAAATGCTCACCAACGGCCATTCTTCACCAACGCATGTGATTGGTCCATCCTGGAAAGCGCTGAGAAAAGTAACGCGTATGATGTGACAGCGCCGTTCACTTCAGCAACGGTTTTGACAATAATTTACACCCGAATAATGATTTAATAGTTGTTTAATTGTAATTAGGCAGTAAATAGTTAAAATGGGACAATTATTATTGCAGATACAATGATAAGTGAACGTTTCCAAAGAAAACTCATTTTCCCAGCATTCCAGTCATCGCGGCGCTGTTCATGACGAAGCCGTTACGTCGAACGCCGGCGTACTCACGTCACGCGCAATGCCAACTTTAATGCATTTGCTGCAAAGTAGCTCTTAATCAGATTAAAGTTTAAAGTTAAATGTAAAATGTCGCAGAAACGCGTTTGATAAAGCCGAATGACTCTTCTACAGACGACATCAGGTCAGTGTCAGATGAGGAAGTAGCGGTCTGACCAAATGCACAGGATATGAAAATGTGTTTATAACAGAGATTATAACGCCGAAAACTAATGGATTGAGCGAGTAAAACATTGTCAGAGGTAAGATCGGATCTCCAGCACGTGTGATTACGTTTGATAGGATATATTACGTGTGTGTGTGTGTGTGTGTGTGTGTGTGTGTGTGTGTGTGTGTGTGTGTGTGTATGTATATATATATATCTCATGTAAGTATCATCTGTTTAAATGATGCAGGATCTTTTAAAAGCATTAAAATGCTGTTGCTGTCGTATTAAGTCTATAAAATGTACAGTACAGTACACATGCTCATTTATTTTGTAAGCCCATATTAAACAACATAGTAATAGTAATAGCTGCTGAGAGTTTACGCCATAAATAAATTACACTTTAAAATATAATAAAAAAGGAAAACCAAAAATTTTAAATTGCAATAATATCTTTGCTGTTTTTTTACTGTGATCAAATAAATGCAGCCTTGCTGAACATAAGAGACTTTTTGCAAAAACATTAAAAATGTCACTTATTGATAGATAGATATATATATATATATATATATATATATATATATATATATATATATATATATAGTACCAGTCAAAAGTTTGGAAACATTACCATTTTAATGTTTTTAAAAGAGTCTCTTCTGCTCACCAAGGCTGCATTTATTAGATCAAAAATACAGAAGAAGAAAAAAACAGTAATATTGTGAAATATTATTACAATTTAAAATAATGGTTTTCTGCTTTAATATACTTTAAAATGAAATTTATATCCTGTGATCAAAGCTGAATTTATCATCATTACTCCAGTCTTCAGTGTCACATGATCCTTCAGAAATCATTCTAATATGATGACTTATCATCAATGTTGGAAACATTCAAAATAGAAATAATTTCTAACAATATAAATCTTTACTATCACTTTTTATCAATGTAATTCATCCTTACTGAATAAAAGTATTAAATTCTGTATTAAATAAATGCTGTTCTTTTTACTTTTTATTCATCAAAGACAAAAGTATCACAGGTTATAAAAAATATGAAGCAGCAGAACTGTTTCCAACATTGATAATAAATCCTCATATTAGAATGATTTCTGAAGGATCATGTGACACTGAAGACTGGAGTAATGATGCTGAAAATTCAGCTTTGCATCACGGAAATAAATTATATTTCAAAGTATATAAAAAAAAACCCATTATTTTAAATTGTAATAATATTTCACAATATTACTGTTTTTACTGTATTTTTGATCAAATAAATGTAGCCTTGATGAGCAGAAGAGACTTCTTTCAGAAACATTAAAATTAATAATTTTGCAAACTTTTGACCGGTACTGTATATATATATGTATGTATGTATGTATGTATGTGTGTGTGTGTGTGTGTGTGTGTGTGGCACAAGGTCAGTGGCTGGTCTCCCTCATGTCTTGCGTTAGAGCCGGTCAGTAAACACAGATCCTCCTGGCACCGTCAGTGCTTGTGTGGAGCAGCTGTGTCTGTGTTTACTGTCCCTGGATCATCATAACGCAGGAGTTTACCATTGTAACATGAACACAGACTGATTTACTGTCGTCACAAGCACACACTGCCGTTACGAGTCAGATGAGGAAGTATGTGAAACTGCTGCTTATGTTAGAAGGGCCTGAGAGGATTTGCAAGAGTCTTGTACCATAAAAATACCAGTGTACATTAATTTCAGTAGTGAATGATGTGCCATAGTGTGATATAATTACAGTACCATCCCTCAGAAAGAAGTGTTGTTAACAATTCTGACACCTTTCTATCAGAACCAACATTAACTTCTTGAGCAATTTGAGCTCCAGTAGCTCGTCTGATTGATCGGACCACACGGGCCAGCCTTCACTCCCCACGTGCATCAATGAGCCTTGGCCGCCCATGACCCTGTCGCCGGTTCTCCACTGTTCCTTCCTTGGAGCACTTTTGATAGATACTGACCACTGCAGACCGGGAACACCCCACAAGAGCTGCAGTTTTGGAGATGCTCTGACCCAGTCGTCTAGCCATCACAATTTGGCCCTTGTCAAACTCGCTCAAATCCTTACGCTTGCCCATTTTTCCTGCTTCTAACACATCAACTTTGAGGACAAAATGTTCACTTGCTGCCTAATAACAGGTGCCATGATAAAGAGATAATCAGTGTTATTCACTTCACCTGTCAGTGCTCATAATGTTATGCCTGATCGGTGTATATATGTGTCACCATGACAACACAGTAAGTGGACTTTTGACCCTCGGGATTGAGGTGGAGCCATAATGATATCCAGCAGCATTGCTGGGCGCGGAGTTTATGATTTATGAGCGCTGTGTGTTTCTGAGCCGTGTCTCTGTGGATTTACTCTGTCAAAGGTATTTAAACGACTTGCACAGCTTGTTCAGGTGCTCGTGAACTACTTCCTGTTAGAAAGTCTTGGTTTAGTGCAGATTTTAGCCAGGTCAGGTAAATATGAAATATATTTTATGTTTATTTTCTGTTGATGAGGTGACTGGGAGTGGAAATGTATATGAATGTATTTGATTATTATTATTTTTATAGTGCTGTTATTATTTTTACTCTAGAAGGTACTTTTGTGTAAATATATCAATTCCAATTATTCCTTTTTTGCGCGCCTAAATACATTTAAAATGATCACCAACGGCCATTATTCACCAACGCATGTGATTGGTCCATCCTGGAAAGCGCTGAGAAAAGTAACGCTTATGATGTGACAGCGCCGTTCGCTTTAGCAACGATCTTGACAATAATTTACACTTGAATAATGATTTAATAGTTGTTTATTTGTAATAAGGAAGTGAATAGTTAAAATGGGACAATTATTATTGCAGATACAATGATAAGTGAACGTTTCCAAAGAACTATTTTTATAGTGCTGTTACAAAACATTGATCAAGACAAACCAGTAACGTAAGCTTTTACTGCCTTGAAACAAAGGTTTTTTGCACTATTTTGTGTAAACAGTTTCAAACGTACAGTAACGCTCGTTCTGAGAAACGCTCAACTGAATGTTTAGTGTGTTGAACGAGTTTGAGCTCAAACTGAATCCTCTCTTTTATCCTTACAGACCGACCCAAAGACGTATCGCCATGACAACCTCAGAGCCAATCAGATTACGTGTTTTCTCTCTCAACTGCTGGTAGGTTCACTCTTAACATCGATACACGTTTCCTCATGTTAAATTATATCTATATCTATATTCTACTGAGTATATTTAATTGGATTCCAACATAACAAAAAACACTATTAAGATTCTCCATTGGATAAACATGTCCCTGTAGCAAGACGTTATTTTTGACTTCTTATATTATAATCAGTATCCAATAGAGTTCAACAGCGCACGCCCACCTTTTCAGCGGCGCTGGTTCCGCATGTATCATTTTTTTTCCATAGGGATTTAAAAAGAGTCTTAATTAAAGTCACAACACCACAAACTTTGATTTGAAGCGAGAAAGTATTTTGAAAAAAAGACAAAGGTCCAAGACTGTGTGTTTAACAGCTTTAGAACTACAATCCCATGAAGCATTGCGAACAGCATAATCAAATTGATATAAAACTACTCATTTGCGACTGTTGAGCATATGCATAAAAACAATATATTTTAAGTTTATTGCAAAATATGCATAGATATACACACATTTCAGTATTTTGAGAGTGCTTCATGGGAGTGGGCAGGGCTAAAGAGCTATTTTGGCCTCTGATTGGTGTAATTCTGTACGGCATTATGGGTAATGTAGTTTTTCACCAGGAATTCCGCTGTTAAATATGATTATTTTAATAAATAATATGAAATAAAGCGGGCTGACGGCTTTAGCAGAAGAAAATATCATGGATTAACAACCTCGTCGCTCACAGTGTTTCTGTCTTTAAAGGTTTTTAGGTTATCGTTCAAAATCCTTACGGAAAAAATCCTTATGGATCCGACTGTTGCGCTCTATAGGACTTTAAAATGATCATATCATACTTTTTTAAAATTTTTATTCTGCCTTATTTTTATGTGATATTAGAGGCAAATTTCCCAAAATTAAAATATTGGTTTATATATATATATGTGTGTGTGTGTGTGTGCGTGCGTGCGTGTCTGTGCATGCAGGTCTGTTTGTGTGCGCGTGTGTGTGCGTGCATGTGTTTGTGTTTGTGTGTGCGCTTGTGTGTGTGTGCGTGCGTGTGTGTGCGCTTGCATGTGGGTGTGTGTGCGTGCATGTGTTTGTGTGCGCTTGCGTGCGTGTGTGTGCGCGCTTGCATGTGGGTGTGTCTGTGCACGTGTGTGCTTGTGTGTGCGTTTGTTTGTGTGCGTGTGTGTGTGCGCGCATGCATGTGTGTGTGAGTATTTGTTTTTGTACTAAAGCCAAAAATATATGAAAAATATTTATTTTGTATTAACTTAACACCGTATCTTTTTCTACAAAATATTTGTTTTCATACCATGTGATAAAGCACACGTTTATATACGTTTATATTAAATTATATATTTATAATAAATATTTGTCATTTCATAAAAAATTATAAAACCGAAAATAATGTACATAAACATTTTTACTGTATGTTGCAGGAATAAGAGATTTGCATATTTTTGGTTTTCTTACTGTTAAAATAGATTTAAATCGTAAAATGTTTTTACTTTCTCTCAAATGTCTGTGCACTGAATGTATATTATTATCTAATAAATGAATAATATTGCATAAATGACATGAGTGTGCTGTGATTGTTTTAGGGGGATCAGATACCTCAGTAAGAACTGCAGCGAGCGGTTTGTTCTGATCGGAGACCTGCTGACCCAGGAACAGCTGGATATAGTGTTACTGCAGGAGGTGAAGCAACTCACACAAGTGTAGATGTTTACACACACACAAACACACACACACACACACATCTGCATGGATAAAACATACAGGGGTTGGACAATGAGATTAAATCACCTGGGTTTGAAGCGTGCGTGCGTGCGTGAGTGCGTGCGTGCGAGCGTGCGTGCGAGCGTGCGTGCGTGCGTGCGTGTGAGTGTGTGCGTGCGTGCGTGAGTGCGTGCGTGTGTGCGTGCATGCGTGTGAGTGTGTGTGTCGTGTGAGCATGTTCGTGAGCTAGTACCAGGCCTTCATTTCTATGTGAAAATTTTCAAATTTATGCTGGATTTATTAATTTTATTGAAAAATAAAAAACGTTTTCGCCTTTCCCATTCATTTTCAGTGTGGGTTCCGTTCAACCCCGAAGACCCCGAGCGTGACGACTTCTTTTTGTTTTTATACATACCTTAAGTCCAGTTTGTGTGTGTGTGTGTGTGTTTAGATAGATAATGTAACAAAAATCACTAAATCTTATGCCACTGAGATAAAGGGAACATCAAATGGGGTCCGACCGGACCAGATGAGGGTTAAACTATATGAGTGAGATGTGTTAGTGGTCTTTGAGCTAAATGTTGTAAAACAGGATTGTACTGTACATGTGTTTCTGGGGATGGTTACAGGTCTGGTGTGAGAGAGACTTTCTGTTTTTAAAGAAGAAGCTTGGGAGCGTCTATCCGTTTTCCCATTATTTTAAAAGGTAAGTCATGATCTTTAAATGCATGAAGTTCTGTGGGATTAAATGCACAAATTCATAAGCACAAGGACACAGCTATGAATGCATTTTCTTTTAAAGAAACTTCTCGTCTTCAGTGGCTTTATAGGGAGCGGACTGGCCGTGTTTTCCAGACATCGAATCCATGATGCCTTTCTGTACCGATACTCATTAAACGGATATCCGTACATGGTAAGTCTGATCAGTCATGTGCTCAGCGTTTAATTCACACGGTACAAGCCATTCTGTTTCCTCTATTACATATTTAATACATGATCATATTCACAATATAGCGCGTCCTTGAGTACCGTATTGCATTCATAAAATACTTACTAATGTACATAATATTATGGTTTTAAATATTATTTTAGATCCTAAGATCTCAGAGCTGATTGGCTGGTCTAATAAAGGATGTTAATGATGTAATCTTGTGTCAGGCACAACATGGCGACTGGTTTGGTGGCAAGGCCGTCGGGAAGGTCTTGCTTAACATCAGCGGGCTGACGGTTCATGTCTTTGTAACTCATGTGAGTTCATGCAGCATGCGTCTGATTTCAGTATTATTATCTGATGTCATGTGATCATGGCCTGTGTGTTTTCCCTGCAGCTTCACGCAGAATACTGCCGAGAGAAGGATTCGTATCTGCCGCACCGAGTGGTTCAGGCCTGGGAGCTGCAGCAGTTCATAAGGTCGTAAAATGTTCAATAAAATGTGCCATTCAAACTTTAGCCGCTCAGATTTCTGCTCTCAATGCTCACGACTGCGTGTGTTTCCAAACAGGCACACTAGTGCTGGAGCGGACGTGGTGATTCTGGGCGGAGATCTGAACATGCACCCGGATGATCTCGGTACCCGACTGCTGAGAAACTACACCGGACTCCTGGACAGCTTCAGCGAGGCCGCACACTTTGATGTTCGTACCGCAGCCTGACCTTCATTTATCCTTTATTTTACCAGGAACAATCCCAGTGAGATATGAATCTCTTCTATCCGGGAGTCCTGGCCAAAATGCCAGCTCGCAGAAGTTTCACCCAAACAACATAAAACCAGAAATATAAGGGGAAAAGTCTTATCCAGCAGTCATATGAAAATTATGTAAAACATGCATGTTTCCTTCAGGTAGGACTCCAATAGGTTTCTAAAATATTTAAAGATAGGAGTGTTTCTAACATCATAATACTCTGCGTTTCACTCCATAACATAAGCATAAGAGGAAATGGTGGTCGCTCTAGGAACAATTAAAAGTAATTTAACCCTTTAAAAAAAAAAAAAATGTTTTGTGAATGGCAAAAAAAATCATGGCAATGATTCGAAAAGGTTAAATGGTCCTGAAAAAAATAGTCACACGTGTGTTCCTCACGGTTAAAAGAATGAATTTCATCTAGTGGAAGCATTTGGTACCGCACCCAAACAAACTCATTTTTTGAGATATCAACCTCAAATTTGGAGCACAACTGATTTTATTGCAGTTTAAGGGCTCTATCACACACCCGGCACAATGTGACGCCAGGCGCGACGCAAGTGTTTTCTGCTAGTTTCAGCCCGACGCCGTTCTCATAGGCCTATGTGGAGCTAAACCGGATCGAACTTCCGAGCAATAAACATGCTGCATAAGCTTCATTCGGATTCCAATATTATGAATGCATGGATGAACTGTATTTTTAAGCTCACGTGGGGAAGACATTGCGCGTTTGTTCCTTCATTTCACCACGGATTCGTTTGTAAACAAGAGACTGGATTTGGAGACAGGATGAGATTACATGAATGAATGAAGCAACACACTAATGTGAGTAAAAAATGTTTTTTATATGTGATAGTATTGCATTGTTACAGATCGTTTGATATCTACTGATTGTGTACGTGTCTAACTGAACATAACTTAGCACGCTGTCACAGGCCGGAGTATCCTTTGTATTTGAGGTGTTGTTGGTTCATTGTCCTGCGATTCGGCATCAGACTCGGACATGTATGGGCCAGGGCTCGCAAAGTCTGACGTCCCGGGGCTGTGTGTTTTCCAGTCGGGCTACCAAAACGTTTAATCTTAAATAGTGAAATATTCCTTTCTTGATGTGCGTTGTTCACTCGCTTGACTTGATATTTGAAGGAAAAATACAATCGTGGAGGATTTGATCATGCTAATTTGTCTGACTCTGCAGTGAGGCTTGTGCGTGTGTGCGTGCGTGCGTGTGTGTGTGTGTGTGTGTGTGTGCGTGCGTGCGTGCGTGTTAGTGATTCACGGTTATATCCACCAGTCGGGCCGGCCAAGTAATAAAAAATAACATTCCAATTAATTGCGGGTGGATGAGAGATAAATCATTGTGTTTGTTTGATAAAGACATTTTGCGAGCCCTGTGGGCGAATCATTCCGGTTGCCGTTTTCCCACACGCTTTCAAAACAATTCCTCACGTGTACTGACAGGGAGCCAAAGCTCATTATAATATGCAAAACTGTTATCCAATCATAGCAGTGGGCGTTTACTTCCAAGTCTTCAATGCGGCACGCCCATAAAAACAGAGTGTTCCAGGAGAGAGGCTCAAAACCAGGGTAGAAAATAGCCTATTACTTATTCATTATGATGTTTTTGAATGTAAAAGCCACGCAAACGTCATAAGTTGACCTCAGACAATATATTATAAAAAAATTTAAAAAAGCCAGTTCATGACCCCTTTAAATATCAAATGCACTGGCGCATCTGTTCACCCATGGGCGTCTGGTCTGAACCAGGTGTGTTCAGGAGCATTGTTGGAGCATTGCTATTGTGAGGAACTGAAAACGACTGCGCCATTGACCAACACAAACCTGCTCTAAAGTCAATAGTGCAGTATTTTTAGTGTTATTTAAAGGGTGTGTTAGTAATATGAGCCTATAGGCGGAGCACAACGTGCGTACACTCTGATTATTACACACACAGGGACGCACAGCAGCACACACACATTTAAATATTAAAAATAAAAGGATTCCTCTCTGGAGAAGCGTTCAGTCTCTCCTCATGTAAACAGTGAATCCGCTCATGGTGTGAGCACAACTGGCTTTTAAAGGGAAAGGGAGATGAGACTCTGATTGGTTTATTGCACGTTACGCCCAAAACACACCCATGACTCATTAAGAGACGAGGGACAACCCTTTTGGACCATGCGCCGGGCGCGCCGACCGTTTTTCCCGTTGTTAAACTAGTTAAAAGTGGATTTGGACACGCCTGAAGTGCACCTGCGCCATGAGCTCAGATCAGTAAAATGTGTTTTTGAAAATATATATTTTATATACAAATTGAAAATATTATTTTTGTGCATTTTTCATAACAATAAACATAAAATTCTGTAACTTTAAAAAAAAAAAAAAAAAAAAATGTATTCAATATTTTGCCAAGTGTCGTCTTTAAAAAGAGACCAAACTTCAGTCTGTGCTCCAAATCATTCAAGATTTATCACAGTTTAATTTGGAAATTTCATTTTCAGGTCCATGCTCAAAAAGTGAATAAATGGATTATAATTAACGTATAAATATAATTTAGTGCCATAAAATCCCCTAAAAAAATATTAAATAAAAAACATCATCAAATTAAAATATAATACATTCATTTTATTGAAATAAAAAAAGAGCATCAGAGGGTTAAAAGAAGATCTAGTCCTATAATCACAAGTATAATATGATAAGAGATTACAAATATAAGTTGGCAATTTACCTAATAATGCCTTAGCAATAAACAGCAGCATATGCATTTTTCTGCTTTGGTACAAGGACCAACCAGTTCATACAAATCATGTATGGCAAGCCGTTTTGACTTTTATTCATTTTATAGAACATGAATTCTTGATATCAACAGTTCAATTATCACTAGTAATAATGTTAATTCTTGATATCACTCACAGAAATACGAATTCTTGATATCTGTAATTGTATTTTCACATATCAGAAATACAGTTCTTACTAGTAAAAATCACATTTTTTTTTTATATCCATAATTATAAATTATTAAATAATAAATTACTGTACTAGTAAAAATATAAATTCCTGATATCAAGAACTCAATTGTCACTAGTTGAAAATGTATTTCTGATATCAATAATTAGAGTAATTTCAGATATCTAACAATCACATTGATGATATCAAAAATTAACATTTTTACTAGTAGCAATTCAATTGTTGATATCAAGAATAGACATTTGTACTAGTAACAAAGTAATTATTGATATTAAAAATTATGATTTTTGTTTTTTACCAGTAAGAATTGTATTTCTGATATGTGAAAATTGAATTTTTTTTTAGAAAGAAATCATAATTCTTGATATCAACAATTGAGTTTGAATGGCAGCCTATGGTGACGTTAAACTACAGAAAATACAATCACAGATATCAGGCATTACAGTTTTTACTAGTTGAAATTTAATTCCTGATATCAAGAATTCATATCCTGCGAATGAATAAAAGTCAAAACGCATCATATATACAGTCCAACTTCTTTAGTGCAGATAGGTTTGCATGCATATAAATCACATCACCATAATCCAACACTGAGAGGAAAACAGTTATGATTTAATGACATAATGATATAAGTTATGATTTATAATGACCTGCTGTCGTTAATACCAGGGGTGTGAGGAAGGATTCACTCATATATCTGAAAACCCGTACACACACACTGATGGTCTCGTTCCCTTTGGAGGAGGAATCCGGATAGACTACATCCTGTTTAAGGTAAACGTTAGATTTTCTACGATGTTAAGTGTTGTTTTCTCACTGGTGTAATGATCTGAACAAACTTTAACACATAACTCATCTTCAGTGATACATCAGAAACGGGTCTTATAGTGAGTTTTAGCTTTCTGCTGACAGCGCTGTTTCTTGGCAGGGATCAAGGGAAGTCGACGTGAGCTGCGAGTCTTTGTCCACCACTAAGGGTCCAGTTTCTGGTCAGCCCTTTCCTTACTCTGACCACGAAGCCCTCACTGCCCACTTCCTGTTTACGCCAACTAAAAAGGGAAACGGATGCTCAGAGAGAGAATTTGGCTGTGTTTCAGGTAGTTGCGCTTCAGTTTTGAGGTCTTGAAATAGACCAATAAACCAATGCTGTGTTATTTGCTGCTCCATAATGGAGTTTGGAAATTGACTGCATGTTTTTTGGATATCAGGAACAGTTGACCCAAAAATATTCATGTGCTCGCACTCATATTGTTCCAAACTCATATAATGTTCTTTTTTCGTGAAATGCATGGAAGAAAATAACAGATTTGATGTGTGTAAGTGATGTCATAATTTTCATTTTAGGGTGAACTACTTCTTTAATTGTTTTGACATCATCAAAAGTTTGAGGTCGTGAGATGTTATTAAAAACAGGTTTCTGAAAGAGTCTCTTCTGCTCACCAAGGCTGCATTTATTTAATCAAAAATACAGAAAAATGTTGAAATATTGCAATTTAAAATAACCGGTTTCTATGTGAATATACACCGATCAGGCATAACATAATATTGTGTTGGTCCCCCTTTTGCTGACCCGTCGAGGCATGGACTCCACTAGACCCTGAAGGTGTGCTGTGGTATCTGGCATCAAGATGTTAGCAGCAGATCCTTTAAGTCCTGTAAGTTGCGAGGTGGGGCCTCCATGGATCGGACGTGTTTGTTCAGCACATCCCACAGATGCTCGATTGGATTGAGATCCGGGGAATTTGTAACAACAAAGTAACATCCACATGGATGGCAGGACCCAAGGTTTCCCAGCAGAACATTGCCCAAAGCATCACACTGCCTCCGCCGGCTTGCCTTCTTCCCATAGTGCATCCTGGTGCCATGTGTTCCCCAGGTAAGCGGCGCACACGCACCCGGCCATCCACGTGATGTAAAAGAAAACGTGATTCATCAGACCAGGCCACCTTCTTCCATTGCTCCGTGGTCCAGTTCTGATGCTCACGTGCCACTGTTGGTGCTTTCGGCGGTGGACGGGTCAGCACTGGCACCCTGACTGGTCTGCGGCTATGCAGCCCCATACGCAACAAACTGCGATGCACTGTGTATTCTGACACCTTTCTATCAGAACCAGCATTAACTTCTTGAGCAATTTGAGCTCCAGTAGCTCGTCTGTTTGATCGGACCACACGGGCCAGCCTTCGCTCCCCACGTGCATCAATGAGCCTTGGCCGCCCATGACCCTGTCGCCGGTTCACCACTGTTCCTTCCTTGGAGCACTTTTGATAGATACTGACCACTGCAGACCGGGAACACCCCACAAGAGCTGCAGTTTTGGAGATGCTCTGACCCAGTCGTCTAGCCATCACAATTTGGCCCTTGTCAAACTCGCTCAAATCCTTACGCTTGCCCATTTTTCCTGCTTCTAACACATCAACTTTGAGGACAAAATGTTCACTTGTTGCCTAATATATCCCACCCACTAACAGGTGCCGTGATGAAGAGATAATCAGTGTTATTCACTTCACCTGTCAGTGCTCATAATGTTATGCCTGATCGGTGTATAGTGTAATTTATTCCTGTGATGCAAAGCTGAATTCTGAGCATCATTACTCCAGTCTTCAGTGTCACATGATACTTCAGAAATCATTCTAAGATTCATTTTTTTTTTTTTTTTTTCAGGAATATTTTAAAAGAACAGTATTTATTTAAAATGGAAATCGTTTGTAACATTTATAAAACTTTTAAATGGTGTTTCCATTCTGTCACTGTGTTTCTCTCTCAGATAAGCTTCCTGAGCTGGTCAACACGGTCAATGAAGCTCGTACTGAAGTAAAGGTGGGTCTCCACTGCTCTGAGCGCATGCGCCACACCGCGGCTCGTACGGGCATCATGGGTCTTGTCCTGCTAGTGCTTGAGCTAGCCATCGCCGCGGTCCCATTGTTTGCTCTGGGAGCTGAACAGCCCTTTCCTAAAGCCTCGTTCTACCTGCTGGGGGCGCTGTGCTTCGCCGTCCTGCTCTCGACACTGATGCTGTACATCTTCTACAGCATGGAGGTCAAGGCACTGCAAGGCACTGAGGACCAGATGAGACTGGCACTGAGTAGCCTTCAGGAACAAATTAAGGAGTTCCCCAAGGCTCTGTCCTCAGACCATTTGCGAAATCCACTAGACGGCGAGGATTCTGTGCATTTGTAGCCAGACTGAATTAAACGTGGAGTTTGGATGGAACTCTGAACTGAGAAGGACACTGGGTCCCTATTTTATAATGTCTTAACTGAACTCAACACAACTGCTTTTATTAACTATGCAGCTTTTTCACACCGTTTAGTTTTTTTTGTGTGTGTGTAATTGAGGATAATTCTTCTGGGAACAAAGAAACTAGAAAATTAGACAAGCTAACAAAACCATAAATTCCATGACCGATCTACAGGGCCTCAGCAAACTTCCAAGGAGGCCGCAGGATGACTTAAAATCATAGATAAACACACATATAATTCATATAACAAGTAATATAATTAATATTGTTGTTTTTAATAATAATAATAGGGATATTATTCATCATTTTAATGTGAATTAATGATTAATTTTAATTATATAACAATTAAAATAAAAAATAAACATTAAAATTGCCCCTGTTATGCTATTTAAAGGTTCCTAATTTTGTTTCAGAGTTCTCCTACAACAGGTTTACATGCATCAAAGGTCAAAAAACACTTTCTTTTTCTCATAATATACACTGCACAACACAACATTTTTCTATGATTCTCAAACGACTCGTCAGAAGATTCAGTCCCTCCTTTCCGAGAGCTACTCTGCTCTGATTGGTCAGATGGCCCAGTCTGCTGTGATTGGTCTACTCTGATTGGTCAGATGGCCCAGTCTGCTGTGATTGGTCAGATGGCCCAGTCTGCTGTGATTGGTCTACTCTGATTGGTCAGATGGTCCAGTCTTCTGTGATTGGTCTACTCTGATTGGTCAGATGGCCCAGTCTGCTCTGATTGGTCAGATGGCCCAGTCTGTTGTGATTGGTGTACTCTGCTCTGATTGGTCAGATGGCCCAGTCTGCTGTGATTGGTCTACTCTGCTCTGATTGGTCAGATGGCTCAGTCTGTTGTGATTGGTCTACTCTGCTCTGATTGGTCAGATGGCCCAGTCTGCTGTGATTGGTCTACTCTGCTCTGATTGGTCAGATGGCTCAGTCTGTTGTGATTGGTCTACTCTGCTCTGATTGGTCAGATGGCCCAGTCTGTTGTGATTGGTCTACTCTGCTCTGATTGGTCAGATGGCCCAGTCTGCTGTGATTGGTCTACTCTGATTGGTCAGATGGCTCAGTCTGTTGTGATTGGTCTACTCTGCTCTGATTGGTCAGATGGCCCAGTCTGCTCTGATTGGTCAGATGGCCCAGTCTGTTGTGATTGGTGTACTCTGCTCTGATTGGTCAGATGGCCCAGTCTGCTGTGATTGGTCTACTCTGCTCTGATTGGTCAGATGGCCCAGTCTGCTGTGATTGGTCTACTCTGCTCTGATTGGTCAGATGGCCCAGTCTGTTGTGATTGGTCTACTCTGCTCTGATTGGTCAGATGGCCCAGTCTGTTGTGATTGGTCTACTCTGCTCTGATTGGTCAGATGGCCCAGTCTGTTGTGATTGGTCTACTCTGCTCTGATTGGTCAGATGGCCCAGTCTGTTGTGATTGGTCTACTCTGCTCTGATTGGTCAGATGGCCCAGTCTGTTGTGATTGGTCTACTCTGCTCTGATTGGTCAGATGGCCCAGTCTGTTGTGATTGGTCTACTCTGCTCTGATTGGTCAGATGGCTCAGTCTGTTGTGATTGGTCTACTCTGCTCTGATTGGTCAGATGGCCCAGTCTGCTGTGATTGGTCTACTCTGCTCTGATTGGTCAGATGGCTCAGTCTGTTGTGATTGGTCTA
This sequence comes from Coreius guichenoti, assembly GCA_039654105.1. Classification (NCBI taxonomy): domain Eukaryota; kingdom Metazoa; phylum Chordata; class Actinopteri; order Cypriniformes; family Gobionidae; genus Coreius; species Coreius guichenoti. Next base: position 40,897,933 of record CM077180.1, read on the forward strand.
CTCTGCTCTGATTGGTCAGATGGCCCAGTCTGCTGTGATTGGTCTACTCTGCTCTGATTGGTCAGACGGCCCAGTCTGTTGTGATTGGTCTACTCTGCTCTGATTGGTCAGACGGCTCAGTCTGTTGTGATTGGTCTACTCTGCTCTGATTGGTCAGACGGCCCAGTCTGTTGTGATTGGTCTACTCTGCTCTGATTGGTCAGATGGCCAAGTCTGCTGTGATTGGTCTACTCTGCTCTGATTGGTCAGACGGCTCAGTCTGTTGTGATTGGTCTACTCTGCTCTGATTGGTCAGATGGCCCAGTCTGCTGTGATTGGTCTACTCTGCTCTGATTGGTCAGACGGCTCAGTCTGTTGTGATTGGTCTACTCTGCTCTGATTGGTCAGACAGCCCAGTCTGTTGTGATTTGGTCTACCGCGTGCAGCGCGTGTCAGAAGTTAACGCCCATTACTGAACTTCAGCTCCGGAGGCTTCCTAAAGCTCAGTGATTGCACACACTGTAAAGACAGTAACGATGGCGTTGATTTTACCACATCAATCCGAGTGTGAGTCCGATGATGAAACAGAAGAACTAGTTATTCAACCCGAACCTCCATCGCAAGGACAACTCGAGCAGGATGTTTCTCAGTGATACGCTACTCATTTTGAGGTTCATTATGAGATGTTGCAGCTGTAATTCCTCACCATTAGCATTAACAAGTGTATATCCATCAACAAACCCATGTGTATATTTCTGATTCATTGCGGTGCACATGTGGGAACTGTATCAATAACAGCGCATACGTTACCCCAGCAATGGCTGATGTAACATAAACATTTGCAAAACAAATCTTGCTCAATCCTTCATCATTACTCAAAGCAGTAAGAACGAAGTGAGACCGGAATTCCTGACGACTCGTTTAGGCGGTTCAGAGTCGATTCTTTCTTTTAGGGGACAATAACACAACTTTGCAGAACGTTTACATTCACAAAACAACAATATTACACACTGCGTGAAAGGGAATATTTGAAAAATCATAATAGGGGCACTTTAGAGCATAAACTGAAATCACATTTTTCCCCCTCAATAACCAATAAATTGTTTTTTATCGAAAAACATACAGTTCTTGAAACTTCTGCAATCATTATGTATGTGTGTATGTGTGTGTATAGGTTGAGAACCACTGCTTTAGAAGAATGGACCACTATGAATCACATATGACAGCTCATAATCACTTGCTAATTGAATATATATGTTTGTTAACCTGCTGAGCAGGTGTTTCTGTCCTTTATATGTCAAATCTTTCCAATCTTCAGATTTTGAAGTTTGCTCTCATTGTGAATGTGTACGGTTATGTTTGTGACACCAGAATCAACCTCATATTTTACAGTTTCTGTATGGGAAAGTGGAGGAAGATAAAACGATGCTGTCATTTAGATGTTTGTTCTGTCAGACCACTCCATGACTGTGTCTGTAAAGTTAACCATGTCGACAACTTCATTTATCTCTGATATAACAGTTTTGTTACACATTTTATAAAAATAATAAAAAATGCACATAATTTCTTCAACAAAGTTGCTCCCTTAAATTTTTAAGTACAATCAATCTTTGGATGTGTAAGTAATTTCAACTTAAATGACATTAAACTGACTTTAAAAAATGAGTAACTTATTTTGATGAGTTAAAGCAATGTTAAAACACATCACTTATTGATCATATTTTTCCATCATGTTTTATGTTGGTTTTAATGTCATCTACTTGCCACAAGAGTGCAGTGTTGGTTATCAGAATCTTTGGTAAGTTAAGAAAAAGTTACCCAACTGTGTTTAGTAGAGGACCAGTTCTTTTGTTTGAAAATTTAGTCATTTTTCTCAGAGTTTGCATCAATGAAAATGCTAAAATAGACATATATTATATAACTTAAGTAATCACATTGTTTTTTAATTGGTGTTTAATATGGTAATTTATTCTTAAGTACAAAACTTAAGAGAAAGTGACCTCTCCTCTTTGTTCTTGAGGACAAGCGTTCATTGTCTGAAAGTGTACGCTGTCATTTGCTGTTGACGCATTAATGATGACAAATTGCTGGAGCGGGACCTGCCCATGCAGATGAATACATGCTGTTCTGGCATGGGTGTGGTCAGACCTGCTGTCTGCACTTGTGTTGTTACTAATGCAGTCTGTGGGCTGACATCTGGTGAGTCTTCACCTTAGTCACAGAGGTTCTCAGCACTTGCTCTCATGGCTGCTGTCTTTTGATATAGCACAATAATATCTCAAATACAGAATATAAACTGCATTGATTCTTCATCATTTGGAGTTGCTCAGATCTGCAGTCCTAAACCTTTCTGTTCTTTACATGTTCCTGCAACAACAACATGACTGGCTACTGTTCCCCCAGTAAATGTTCAGCTATAAAGACCCAATAGTATATATTTAAGGTCTGTAATTGGCCAATAAGACATTCAAGGCACCTCCATACGGGCAAAACAGTAACATGTTGTGGAGAAAATTGGACCCTAAAATATTTTTTGGACCCATTTTGTCAAATTGGAGTTATGATCAAAGTCAGGATCTGTTTGTGACAGATGGGTCAGGCTTCAGTACAGAGAAAAATGGGAGAAATTATATTAATTTAATTCGTTGTAGATATAGTTGTTGCAACATGCTTTTCTTATTGTCATATTTGCACAATTAATGCATATAAATCCATGTAATTCCCTTGTGCAGCATTTAGGTTGTGATTTCATACAGTTAACATTAGTTTATTGATCTTAGTTAATGTTAATTTCAACATTTACTAATATATTAGTAATCAAATGTATTTGTTAACATTAGTGTATGCTGTAGGGATGCACCGCTATGACAATTTTGGCCGATAACCGATAATTCTTATATTTGAAAGCCGATAACCGATTTTTATATAATTTTTGAGAGCCTGATTACAATAACAAAAGCCTCAGCATTAAATCCATGTCCCAAACACACAATAATAATGTTCTCATATGTAGCCGATATGACAGACATGTTGCTCTGAACTGTATTTATCTTTTTGAATGATTTCAATCATATTTCCAGATTCATGATGAACAGTGAAGTGTCTCAGCTGAAGGAAATAATACATTATTTATCGGCTTTAATATATCGGACAAATGTCCTTTTCAGACCGATACGATAAGATTAAAAATGAACATATATCAGTCGATACCGATAAGGGGCCGATATATCGTGCATCCCTAGCACTGTGAACTAACATGGATTTATAAACACGGTAACAAATGTATTGTTAGTTAATGATATCTAATGTTAACACATGAGACCTTATTGTAAAGTGTTACCAATTTATTTCATATAAAAATGTAGTGCTGTCAATCGCTTAAAAAAATGTATCTATATAATAATTAATCACAGTTTTTAATATTTTTATATTGTAATAATTTCACAGTTACTCTCCAAACTAATGTAGAAACAACTTAAAGACAGTATATTTTAAAAATTTGTTGTAATGGCATCTTTTTATGAATGAAGGCCAGTATCACTGATAATAATACTGATACTGATGTCTCTATGAAATATTAATGATAGACATTCAACATTACATTTCAACATTTATTAGGCTTCACCAAAAAAAGTTAACTTAAAACAATATTCACATAAATCCATTATAATAAATGTCATATTTACCTGTGGCCTCAGAAATTGAATATCAGTTATCAAACACTTTATATATAAATAATAAGTTAAATATAGATGAATCCTTATTAAAGCTACACTTTTCTCTGTTGCCTTTGTTGTTTGATGAACATTAATGACAGAATCACAGCGACTGGTTTATTAGGCTGCTGTCACTTTAAGATCTGCCGCTGCCGAACATGACGCGGATCTGACGCGCTGTCACGCGCATCTCATTTTCTCACAACTCTTTAAGTTCATTTAAGACGTTATTGAACTCATTTAAGATGCTCTTATGAGGATACTCCACAAAACAGGCATTTTGGCATAATTCTGTGTGTTATTGTTCGTTCAAGCGCAAAAGAGAACTGGATTCTGGTGCGCGTCTTTCTGTGTGTGTGTGTCATAGTCAGGTCATTCACAGACAGCGCGTTCTCTTCTGTCTTTCTGTATGTGTGTGTGTGTGTGTGTGTGTGTGTGTGTGTCAGTCAGGACATTCACAGACAGCGCATTCTCTTCTGTCTTGTCGCGCTTGAATGATTTAAAAGCATTTGCATGAATAAGAGTGATCACTAGCCAAAGGATGACAGAAAAAATGTTAAACTGAACTAATTAATCACATGCGCTAATTTTGACAGCAATAAAAAAAAAAAAAAATTTTTTTTTTCATCTGCTTTTATTGTTTTTAAAGAAATAGTTTGGTCCTGGATGCTCAATAATACAATAATGTTAGCCACTGTATCGTTTTACAGCACCTAGTCGTTCTGTTATTGTTTACATAGGGACTATAATTTCTAGCGGAAGGGTGTCACTTAATGAATTTGCGTGTATAAAATGCTTTTAATCGGAAATTGTGTCCGACTATATTTTTATGTGCTATTTAAATGTAATCATGTAGTGTGTAAAAGCAAAAAACAATGAAAAACGCCATAAGAAACGGCTGTTTTGTGAATAAATACACCTAGCATTACAACGCCCTTTACACAACATATTACGCTTTTATAGCATATCTATTATCCGTATTAAAAGTGAAAAAAAAAAAAAAAACAGGTTAAAGTGAAAAAATGCGCTAATTTTGACAGCACTAAAAAAAATTCATCTGATTTTATTATTTTTATAGTACTGGACGCTTAATACAATATTGTTAGCCACTGTATCGTTTTACAGCACCTAGTCGTTCTGTTATTGTTTACATAGGGACTATATTTTCTAGCGGAAGGATGTCACTTAATGAATTTGCGTGTATAAAATGCTTTTAATCGGAAATTTGTATGTGGCATTTAAATTGAATTATGTACTGTAGTGTGTAAAAGCAAAAAACAATGAGAAACGGCTGTTTTGTGAATAAATGCACCCAGCCTTACAACGCCCTCTACACAACACATTCACGCTTTTAAAGCATATCTATTATCCGTATTAAAAGTGACACTTTGTACTATCATTAGGAGGAGCAGGTGTTGGATGGGCTTTTGTTCACTCGTCATATGGGCGTGCACGAGGGCTGGTCCAGGTGAATCTCTCCGTGAGTCAAACCCTGAATCAAACACACGGCAGCCAGACGGAGCAGATAGTTGGAGCTTTACGAATCGGACCTCACCTGTCTCTGGAGGAGAGACAAAAGCCAAAATGATGCCCGAACCTTTAAAATCGGCACTGTCAATTGGAGATGTGGAGGACACGTCCCTCGCGGTGCCGTCCGACCGCGACCTGAGATCCGCCCAGCAGAGAGTCCTGGACCAGGTGCACACCATCAAGAGGAGCAAGTCCAAACACGGCAGCAGCAGCAGCAAGAGTGTGTCCGGCCTCGGCTCGCCCACCAGTGAGTACACTCATTCCACACGCGGTTAGACATTTTTTTGCATTGATATATTTAGTTTGAATAATATTTACTAAAAAAAGTTCCATGGTATTGCCATAGATTGGAACACAAACACATTTTATAGCCAGTACAACTGTTCCCCCAGTAAATGTTTGTATATTCAGCTATAAAGACACATTTATACTGTTTTTATGTATTCAAAAGTATATATTTAAGGTCTTTGATTGCTCAATAAGACATTCAAGGCGCCTTCATTGGGGTAAAAATGGGTTTTGGTAACATGATATTACCATATTTTTATGGTAGGATCTCTCACAAAATAGTGACATGGTATTCTCAGGATTTTTTTGTTTCATATAGGGTGCCATAATAATGTTTCCATTACCAAAACTTATAAAGTAATGTTTTCGGGGGTGTTTTACAAGACACTCAATGTAAAATATTTTTGTATTTTGCCCTATTTTAGTGTTTTCTGAAGCTGTTTTACTCTGTTTCCCACCATAAATAGCCTCTATATATATTAGTGCTGTCACATAAAAGTTTGTTTATATAATATATGTGTGTGTACTTTTGTCTTTTATGTTAGATGTGATTTATCGATTTGACAGCACTAATATAAATAAATAAATTTAAAAAAAAAAAATATATATATATATATACACTAAAAAATCTGTAAAAATAGGGCACAATGTACTATAATAATTAATGTTGTTTTATATATATATATATATATATATATATATATACACACACTGTAAACATTTATTTTCATGATTTATCACAACTTTGGTTACACTTTATTTTAATGTGTCTTTGTTACACTGTAATTATACATTTAAGTACTGAGTAATATTAAGTAAATACATGTACTTACTAAAGGGTTTGGTTGAGGGTTAGTTGCATGTAATTATGCATAATTTATGATTATTACTATAATAACTCCATGTAACGTGTAACAATGATAAAGTGTTACCCAACTTTTTTTTTAATCTTTTGTCAATTCAACTTAGATAATTAATGTGGTTCAGATAACATAATATTTTGAGTTTCTATTAATTAAACCAATTTCCTTCATTGTATTAACTCAAATTTTTAATTTCAATGAACTCAAAATTTTAAGGCAACCGGGTAAGTTACTTTAAGTTAACAATATTTTTTATTTTTTTTATATATATATATATATATATATGCTAGATTTTCTTTCTCTTAAAAAATCACTTTCATTGTATTTCATTCATGCATATTCAATAATTTCTTTAAAAAAAAAGATTTTTTCCAGTAAAACCAGTGAAGACATGTTGCTATTAAGAATACAGTGGAAGGTTCTGTAAAATATGTGCCATACTATAATACATTAGTAGTTACAGGTTTTATATTTATATTTTAATACTGCAAATATTCAAAACATCCCTCAGTGCATGTTATTATTGCTGTTAACCTAAAAACAGTTTCTTCAATGGCAGGCCCTGAAAGTGACGGTGTGTTTTACGACTTCAAGTTTTCTCCCGGCGTGTCGTTCAGCAGAGGAGGAACCATGACCAATGGGGTAAAGTTATTAATCCATCATTTAACTGTTTTATTAATGCAGAACGTTCAGTTTCCCAGAGTTGGGCGGGTAAAGCACGCGTTTCTTTATTCACTCAGTTGAACGCTTCTCTTTGAGTCATCTATTCAGGATAACAATAGAAACTTGTGAAATGTCAAACGGTCTTCAGTTTGTAACTAATGACCTGGTTACGCATATATTTCCCTGCTATTATTACACAAACAGCAGGACATGAGAACGGGAAAAACAATGTCATGCGTGTCTGTATATCCAGCGCATTCACTTCAGGATTATAGCCATACTTGCATTAAAAAACTTTACATTTGCTACTTAATTCACTTTTTCTAGTGAGAGTTATGCAAGAAAGGAAGGGAAAAGGGAAGCCACTCCTCCCCTTCATGACTCATCCCAGTGTTGTGTTGCTTTCTGGGTATTCTGCCAAGTCTTCTTTGCATTTGGGTGTATCCGCAGGAATCTTAAAGCCCTCGTGTTTTAAATGGCTTGTATGCTTTTAATGGAGCGTGTAATTCAGCCGTGTTGTCGTCTAACTCTTTATGTTTTTGTGCGTGCATAAACCGTGTTTTGACATCCAGTCCAGTCTATAGCGCTTTATACAATACAGACTGTTTCAAAGCAGGGATGTCATGATCAGTGAGCGGCTCTATAGAGACAGTATTCATTGTTCAGTGTTGATTCAGTTCGGTTCAATAACCAGCTCAGCTCACGTCTCATCAGCCAAATCAATATTATTGCTGAATATTAAGTGAACTAGGCAAGCGAAGCAAGCCCAAGGCGACAGCGGCAAATGATGTAAAACAGTGTTGTGGATT